>OX421493.1:6912177-7107177 GCA_949126835.1 Anisus vortex | reverse complement strand
AGTTCAAGACTTCTTAAGTTAATTAGATCAACATAGTTTGAAAAATTTGTGAATACATATTTTTTTTTTCAATTCAGCTAAATTCCCAAACTTGATAAAAATCAAGTCAATTTTCCTGAACTTTCCCCAAACTGATAAAAATCAAGTAGTTTTCCTCACAAATTCCGAATTCGGATAAATATCAGGTCGATTTTCCTAAACTTGAAACAAATCAACTCAATTTTCACCAGCTTTCAAAATCTTGATAAAATCAAGTAAATTTAGCAAATCTTTCCCCACCGTACGAGCCATTTAATAATGCTGGCAAGAACAAGAACTAATGTAAGGGTGTGTGGTTAAAACACAAGACCTGTATTGCTGTTCAGTGTGACAATGGCCAAGGACATGAGACATGTCACAACTCACCTGGAAGGAAAGGTCAGTCCGGCTGGGGGACCCCGAGGTCCGTGCCACAACAATTTCGGCCGTACCCTTTGTGCTTTGTAAGATACGAATGGCGTCTTGGTGGGAGACCTCTAACAGCTGGCCATTTATGGCCAAAAGCTGGTCATTAACCAGAAGTCTGCCATCTCTGGAAAAGATTTAAAAAAAAATGGTTATGAATGAAGGAAACAGAAAAATACATGAAGCGAAATTGCTTGCTAGAACGTATGCGATGCATTGAATGTATTAATTGATATATTTATAATTCTATTCGATTTGTCAGTAACTTTAAAAGACAGCCTACACAATAAAAACCAACAAGCCGCTAGTGAATTTTTCAATTATTTACATACAAGCATAGAAAATATGTTCCATTCCTCAGTGAACACAAGTACGTACAGCTAAATGGGTAGGGAGGGAAACAAGGATTATGAGACAACGCACACTTTTATAGTCGTGGTTTTTCTTCTTTCTGGTGCCATTTCAAAATGAATTAAGATGTATCCCGACCCCCACCAGCGCTCACCAGTTTCTCTGGCAACTACATACTAGGGGGGATTGTGTGGCCAGCACAATGCCCAGTCTTTGGCACGCCAACCGAACGCGCCGTCGGCTGATAATACATAAATCCACTGAGCTATATAAACACATGGAGAGCTCAATCACTTAAAATAGAGAATAAAAAAAGGGCGGGAAAATGAAGACTTTGATATGTAGATAGATAAGTTTTACCGTAGTAAGATGGCGATTCGACCAGGACATACATACAATTAAATACCGGTATGTACTTTTGATTTAAAGTTTAAAACACTTTCCGGAAATTCGCCTATGAAAATGAAGTTCAACTCAATAGAAGGACGGCCAATACCATAGCAGTCTCTCTTATCCAGTCAAGGTTGGATTACTGCAAAAGTTGCCTGTGGGGTTTGCCCCAGAACCAGCTGCAGAGATTACAGAGAGTGCAGAACACCGCGGTGCGCATTGCTTCGGGAGTGAGGAGGCAAGATCATATCTCACACACTTAGAGATCTCCACTGGCTCCCGGTGATGAAGCGAATAGAGCACAAAATTATGTCCATTACATACGGATGCATTAAGGGCATTGCTCCTTCTTATCTTCGAGAGCTTATCTCAAGGCATGAACCATCTAGAGAACTGCGATCTTCAACACAGTCTCTCCTCAAAACTTCTAGTTTGGATGGACACAGAAAGAAGTACCTGTGAGTACGCTCATTTGAGTCAGTGGCGCCTTCTTTATGGAACAGTCTATCTCAGACACTGAGAGAATCTGGGACAAGAGAAACTTTTAAAAAGAATTTGAAGACCTTTCTCTTTGGCTAATACATCTGCCACTGCAAATCACACCAAGAGCACACTGAGCATGCTAATTTAATAGCACGGATAGAAGCGCTATAGAAATGCCCATTCGTATTCTTATTCTTAAGTTAACAAAATGGTTGTTGATCTTTCTCCATTGAATGCCAAAAATATAAATATTTGTTAAGTATTGTATTATATACACTTATACGTGTATTTTAGTTAGCTCATCACTCGAGTTTTACTCGTGCACGTAATAAATGCCGTAAAAGAGTAATAGCGTAATATGGTAGGTTTCAGTGGATCACTAATGTAGAGGCCTTCCTTGAATTTTATTTTATGTATGTCAGTGTCAAATCAGCCAATTTATTACGGTATACCCCGACAAATTTAAGTAACTGAGCATTCCATGTGTGTGTGTGTGTGTGTATAATATAGCTCAGTGCATAAATCACTTTCACATGATAATTTATCTGACTCTGGCTAGGTCGTGGGTTGCCTTTTAACACACACACACACAAAATGTTTCTAATGTTCTTGAAACTTGAAAGTAACCAAAAGGATTTCTTATTAACTTCACTGGAAGTCCATTTGTCTAGAATAAATACCCCCCCCCCCCCCACACACACACCCCAAACCCAATGACTATTCGGTCGAGCGATAAAAAGTGATTAATCAGCCATGAAATAGACTTTTGTACTGACTGAGCTTAAGCCCATGTTGATGGTGGGTGTTTCCCCAGTTTTTTTTCTCCATTAAAATAGGGTCGGCAACCTACGGCACGCGTGCCAGGCCTGGCATGCAGGGTGATTTTCAATGGCACGCGAAAGACCAACAAAAGGGCAATTAATTTCATGTCTCTTATACAAGAAACATAGTGCTAGATTTTAGACTGTTAGCACGCTGGAATGAATTAGAAATCCTACATTGGCACACTATTATCAAAAGGTTGTCGACCCCTGGTGTAGAGTAACAAAAAGTAGAAGATGGAAAAGGGGGAGATGAGGGCAGAAAAGGGATTTCAAAAGGTCATGTATTGGTCACCAATCTATTTTATTCCTAATTAGTTGTGCCTGTTAGTTGGCATGTTAAACCCAGGTGCGCGGCTAACCGCGTGATATATAATTCCCCCAAAATTTTCGCCAACAGACGACAGGAAGTTAAACGGTAATTGGAAATTCAGAATTCATCATCGGTTTAGCTGGAAGGTAACTAATCTTTTTACCACCAATTACCATGCACGCACCGACGTTCACAAATATTATTTTTTTCCGTCAGCCATTAGACTGTGGAAAACACTTAGGGTTGCCAGATACATGGATAGCAATAGGAGGGCACGGAGAGACAAAAAGGAGGACAAAGGAGACACATTGGTACCTGTAGGAGGACACATTGAGAGTTCCATTTAATTTTTTTTAAATTGAATGCTGATTTAATCAGTACAATTTTACTACAATGGTTGCCAATAATTATCTATCTAGTAAATTAACCAAGAAAAAGTCTTGTAAAAACAAAATTTAATATACATTTCAATTGACCTTCTTTTTAAAAAAGGCAACAATACTATATTATTGGAAAATTAAACAGTCAATTCTACAGTTAATACACTATCCCCTTTCTTAATTATATAACATATTTCTCTGACGAGCCAACATTTTGCACAAGATCCTCGTTAGCAAGCACAAATGTATAAAACTCTTTAAGCTACAAAATAATATGTAAGATTTTTCAAGTTGTACTTTGTAAGAATGGTGCCCTGAGTTAACTGAGAGTCTGTTTCTTTTCTTTGTCCATTGAGCGTTTATAAACTAGGACACTCTTTCCACATTACCATTGTGTCCAGGGATACAGAAAAAAAAAGTTCACACGTTTTAGTAACTCGGAAAAGCAACTTGCATTTGCTAAACTTAAAAAAAAAAAAAACCTCCACTGCAAATATTAACTTAACAATGCATTAGAGGTTAGAGGTCAGGGGTCGGCAACCTTTTGCTAACAGTGTGCCAAACTAGGATTTCTAAATCATTCTGCGTGCCAACATGTTTGTTCTGTTATACTTTAAAAAAATTATTTTTTATAGGACAATTAATTTCACTTCGTAGCAGGACCAATGCCAAAAGGAAATGAGATTATTTATAGAGAAAATAGCTAAAGCGTTTTATATTTAATACAAAAATTAACGTTTTTGTGATTATCATCCTTTTTTATTGCATTTATATCAAATACAATATTTTATTAGTCTGCTTAACCTATGTACTTATAACACAATTATGGTAATTATAGGGCGTTTGCAATCACGTGACAAAAAGCACGTGATTTGTGTTTACTTTCTGTAATGGTGTACAAGTAATAATGGCCGCTGTATTAATAAAGTTTCATATAGGCTCGAGCTTTTTTTAAATGATGTGTTGTGTTTTAAGTCTTATTAAGATTTAAGCTGTATTATGTATGTTAAATAAAATAGGCTATTTTATTATTATCATAGACATAGATCATAGACGATGTGAGCCTATTAGTGACTTGACTAGATAGCCTATTCACCAACACTATCACTTGACATCGTAGCCTATCCTACGAAACATTAAAAGTGTAGGCCTATAAAGTGAAATTAAAAGTGTAAATAGGTCTAGCCGGCCCTAGCCTAATCACATTAATCAATTAATCTACAGTACTACTATTTACCTCCTTATTTTTTAGTAGGATAGCCAATATTCAGATGTGAATTTTGAGTTGATAAAAAACAACTTCACTTTCACCACGTTACATTTGTACCTCAAGTGGGTTCTTATATTTACACAAATACGTCACTAAAAACCTAAGCCACGCCCACCGAGAACGCTCTATTGTCTAAAATCGTAACATTTAATTTGAAGATGAAAATCTATAACTAACTTTAAAATTGTAATCTCAGTTTAATGAGATATCCTTTAATGTGCTTTACGTTTCAGAGGCTACACGGTTAATGCCATTAAGCGGAAGAAATACTAAGTAATCAGACAAACTGGGTAGTTAATGTAATGTTTGAAAATATACATAGAAATTCTTTAGTCATAAAATATTTATACAATTTTCAAATACTTTTAGTTTATTCATTTCAAATGTATAACTTGTAAGTCTTTAACTTATATATATATATATATATATATATATATATATATATATATATATATATATATATATAAAGAAACGCACTAAAATTATTAACGCAAATAAAATGCTTTAATTATCTCCCTTTAATTAAAAAATCATTTCTACATTTCATTCAATAGCTGTACCAAACAAGTTATGTTTTATAATATAAAACATATTAGGCCTACTGACTTATTTTTATTTCTTTATAAGTGTAAGTTATGAAGCTGAAAGTAGAAGAGCGAATGCCTACCAGTTGAGTATAATAGATGACTTTCCTAAGCTAAGATGCTTCATTTCAGATTTATTAAACAAAATTTCCGCAAATGGCCACATTTGGATGCCCATTTTGGAAAAGTTTTTGAAAGTCTTGCCTTTGGTTAGAAAACTCCGCTTTGAATACTTCGATGTACTTATGAAAAAGCCTTAACTATCTATAGAGATATATGCCTTAATATTGGGATGTGCATGCAGTAAAATGTTTTGAAATTGATTTCACGGCAAGATATATGTCCAATTTCAATGCAAATCCATTCCAGTTGCCCTTGTAAATGCAAGTTCAACTCACTGAAATATGTCTGTATGTGATTCAGAAACATCGGCTTCAATAGTCAGTTTTTCTCATTCAGAAACATCGGCTTCAACAGTCAGTTTTTCTCATTCAGAAACATCGGATTCAACAGTCAGTTTTTCTCATTCAGAAACATCGGCTTCAGCAGTCAGTTTTTCTCAATCAGAAACATCGGCTTCAACAGTCAGTTTTCTTCATTCAGAAACATCGGATTCAACAGTCAGTTTTTCTCATTCAGAAACATCGGCTTCAGCAGTCAGTTTTTCTCAATCAGAAACATCGGCTTCAACAGTCAGTTTTCTTCATTCAGAAACATCAGAATCAACAGTCAGTTTTTCTCATTCAGAAACATCGGCTTCAACAGTCAGTTTTTCTCATTCAGAAACATCGGATTCAACAGTCAGTTTTTCTCATTCAGAAACATCGGCTTCAGCAGTCAGTTTTTCTTAATCAGAAACATCGGCTTCAACAGTCAGTTTTCTTCATTCAGAAACATCAGAATCAACAGTCAGTTTTTCTCATTCAGAAACATCGGCTTCAATAGTCAGTTTTTCTCATTCAGAAACATCGGCTTCAACAGTCAGTTTTTCTCATTCAGAAACATCGGCTTCAACAGTCAGTTTTTCTCATTCAGAAACATCGGCTTCAGCAGCCAGTTTTTCTAATTCAGAAACATCGGATTCAACAGTCAGTTTTTCTCATTCAGAAACATCGGCTTCAGCAGTCAGTTTTTCTTAATAAGAAACATCGGCTTCAACAGTCAGTTTTCTTCATTCAGAAACATCAGAATCAACAGTCAGTTTTTCTCATTCAGAAACATCGGCTTCAACAGTCAGTTTTTCTCATTCAGAAACATCGGCTTCAACAGTCAGTTTTTCTCATTCAGAAACATCGGCTTCAACAGTCAGTTTTTCTCATTCAGAAACATCGGCTTCAACAGTCAGTTTTTCTCATTCAGAAACATCGGCTTCAACAGTCAGTTTTCTTCATTCAGAAACATCGGCTTCAGCAGTCAGTTTTTCTCATTCAGAAACATCGGCTTCAACAGTCAGTTTTTCTCATTCAGAAACATCGGCTTCAACAGTCAGTTTTTCTCATTCAGAAACATCGGCTTCAACAGTCAGTTTTTCTCATTCAGAAACATCGGATTCAACAGTCAGTTTTTCTCATTCAGAAACATCGGCTTCAGCAGTCAGTTTTTCTCAATCAGAAACATCGGCTTCAACAGTCAGTTTTCTTCATTCAGAAACATCAGAATCAACAGTCAGTTTTTCTCATTCAGAAACATCGGCTTCAACAGTCAGTTTTTCTCATTCAGAAACATCGGATTCAACAGTCAGTTTTTCTCATTCGAAACATCGGCTTCAGCAGTCAGTTTTTCTCAATCAGAAACATCGGTTTCAACAGTCAGTTTTCTTCATTCAGAAACATCAGAATCAACAGTCAGTTTTTCTCATTCAGAAACATCGGCTTCAACAGTCAGTTTTTCTCATTCAGAAACATCGGATTCAACAGTCAGTTTTTCTCATTCAGAAACATCGGCTTCAGCAGTCAGTTTTTCTTAATCAGAAACATCGGCTTCAACAGTAAGTTTTCTTCATTCAGAAACATCAGAATCAGCAGTCAGTTTTTCTCATTCAGAAACATCGGCTTCAATAATCAGTTTTTCTCATTCAGAAACATCGGCTTCAACAGTCAGTTTTTCTCATTCAGAAACATCGGCTTCAACAGTCAGTTTTTCTCATTCAGAAACATCGGCTTCAGCAGCCAGTTTTTCTCATTCAGAAACATCGGATTCAACAGTCAGTTTTTCTCATTCAGAAACATCGGCTTCAGCAGTCAGTTTTTCTTAATAAGAAACATCGGCTTCAACAGTCAGTTTTCTTCATTCAGAAACATCAGAATCAACAGTCAGTTTTTCTCATTCAGAAACATCGGCTTCAATAGTCAGTTTTTCTCATTCAGAAACATCGGCTTCAACAGTCAGTTTTTCTCATTCAGAAACATCGGCTTCAACAGTCAGTTTTTCTCATTCAGAAACATCGGCTTCAACAGTCAGTTTTTCTCATTCAGAAACATCGGATTCAACAGTCAGTTTTTCTCATTCAGAAACATCGGCTTCAGCAGTCAGTTTTTCTCAATCAGAAACATCGGCTTCAACAGTCAGTTTTCTTCATTCAGAAACATACTAATCAACAGTCAGTTTTTCTCATTCAGAAACATCGGCTTCAACAGTCAGTTTTTCTCATTCAGAAACATCGGATTCAACAGTCAGTTTTTCTCATTCAGAAACATCAGCTTCAGCAGTCAGTTTTTCTCAATCAGAAACATCGGCTTCAACAGTCAGTTTTCTTCATTCAGAAACATCAGAATCAACAGTCAGTTTTTCTCATTCAGAAACATCGGCTTCAACAGTCAGTTTTTCTCATTCAGAAACATCGGATTCAACAGTCAGTTTTTCTCATTCAGAAACATCGACTTCAGCAGTCAGTTTTTCTTAATCAGAAACATCGGCTTCAACAGTCAGTTTTCTTCATTCAGAAACATCAGAATCAACAGTCAGTTTTTCTCATTCAGAAACATCGGCTTCAATAGTCAGTTTTTCTCATTCAGAAACATCGGCTTCAACAGTCAGTTTTTCTCATTCAGAAACATCGGCTTCAACAGTCAGTTTTTCTCATTCAGAAACATCGGCTTCAACAGTCAGTTTTTCTAATTCAGAAACATCGGCTTCAACAGTCAGTTTTCCTCATTCAGAATCATTGGCTTCAACAGTCAGTTTTTCTCATTCAGAAACATCAGAATCAACAGTCAGTTTTTCTCATTCAGAAACATCAGAATCAACAGTCAGTTTTTCTCATTCAGAAACATCGGCTTCAATAGTCAGTTTTTCTCATTCAGAAACATCGGCTTCAACAGCCATTTTTTCTCATTCAGAAACATCGGCTTCAACAGTCAGTTTTTCTCATTCAGAAACATCGGATTCAACAGTCAGTTTTCCTCATTCAGAAACATCGGCTTCAGCAGTCAGTTTTTCTCATTCAGAAACATCGGCTTCAACAGTCAGTTTTTCTCATTCAGAAACACCGGCTTCAACAGTCAGTTTTTCTCATTCAAAAACATCGGCTTCAACAGTCAGTTTTTCTCATTCAGAAACATCGGCTTCAACAGTCAGTTTTTCTCATTCAAAAACATCGGCTTCAACAGTCAGTTTTTCTCATTCAGAACCAGAAACTGTTTTTTTTTTTTTTTCATCAATAAAAAAATTCTCTCGCGTGCCATAGAAAATTGCTCTGTGTGCCAAGTTTGGCACGCGTTCCTTAGGTTGCCGACCCCTGCATTAGATAACACAATCTAATTCATTACATGTCCTGCTAAATACTCCGGACGGAGGACACAGGGCTAAAAAGGAGGACATGTCCTCCTTTTGCCGGACGTCTGGCAACCCTAAACACACTAGACCAAGCCTCCAATACTGCCCCCTCTGCGCCGGCTTTCAAATCTTCACTTAAGGGCTGAACTAATACCTCCAATAAAACTCTTGTCATCTGTTTGTAATTCTTGTTGTGTGATGTTATAACATTTTGTATGTCGTTATATTGTGGACTTTTTCCTCGGGACTAAAGGGGCCTCAAAAAAACTAGCGTAAATGTAATCTTACAACAATAACAAACGGCAATGTTCTGGTGTCACCATACGAAGTCTTTATTTTCTATGGCACGCGAGACACTTTATAGAATATATTTAGACACTTTTGATTGGTCAGCGTACATCAAGACACTTTATAGTTCAGCGTACATCTAGACACTTTATAGTTCAGCATACATCTAGACACTTTATAGTTCAGCATACATCTAGACACTTTATAGTTCAGCATACATCTAGACACTTTATAGTTCAGCATACATCTAGACACTTTATAGTTCAGCATACATCTAGACACTTTATAGTTCAGCATACATCTAGACACGTTATAGTTCAGCATACATCTAGACACTTTATAGTTCAGCATACATCTAGACACTTTATAGTTCAGCATACATCTAGACACTTTATAGTTCAGCATACATCTAGACACTTTATAGTTCAGCGTACATCTAGACACTTTATAGTTCAGCATACATCTAGACACTTTATAGTTCAGCATACATTTAGACACTTTATAGTTCAGCATACATCTAGACACGTTATAGTTCAGCATACATCTAGACACTTTATAGTTCAGCATACATCTAGACACTTTATAGTTCAGCATACATCTAGACAAGTTATAGTTCAGCATACATCTAGACACGTTATAGTTCAGCATACATCTAGACCCTTTATAGTTCAGCATACATCTAGACACTTTATAGTTCAGCGTACATCTAGACACTTTATAGTTCAGCGTACATCTAGACACTTTATAGTTCAGCGTACATCTAGACACTTTATAGTTCAGCATACATCTAGACACTTTATAGTTCAGCATACATCTAGACACTTTATAGTTCAGCGTACATCTAGACACTTTATAGTTCAGCGTACATCTAGACACTTTATAGTTCAGCATACATCTAGACACTTTATAGTTCAGCATACATCTAGACACTTTATAGTTCAGCATACATCTAGACACTTTATAGTTCAGCATACATTTAGACCCTTTATAGATCAGCATACATTTAGACCCTTTATAGATCAGCATACATCTAGACACTTTATAGTTCAGCATACATCTAGACACTTTATACACTTTATGTTGAATATTTGCATAAAGGTATTCTAGAACTTAATGTTGAATAGTTGTATAAAGGCATTCTAGAACTCAATGTTGACTAGTTGTATAAAGGTATTTTAGAACTCAATGTTGAGTAGTTGTATAAAGGTATTCTAGAACTCAATATTGAGTAGTTGTATAGAGGTATTCTAGAACTCAATGTTGACTAGTTGTATAAAGGTATTCTAGAACTCAATATTGAGTAGTTGTATAGAGGTACTCTAGAACTCAATGTTGACTAGTTGTATAAAGGTATTCTAGAACTCAATATTGAGTAGTTGTATAGAGGTATTCTAGAACTCAATGTTGAGTATAGTTGTGTAAAAACTAAGACCATTGCTCTGACGTATAAATCCCAAACAATAACAATATATTATTAGCAGGCATTTTTAGGGGACACGGTTGCCAGCACAATGCCCAGCCGCCTTTCATTTCGCCCAACCAATGTCAGAGCTGGGTAGACTCAAGGTCGAACTCAAGTCGTCCAGGAAACAAATGCTAGCCCTATTACCAGGATTCGAACCCTGGACCTTTGGTACGCCAGCCGAAACGCGCTGTCGGTTCGGCCACTGTGCCCAATATATACACACACACACAATTACTAAAAAAATATTTCTTGCTATGCAGCAACATCGTCAACCCTTTAAAATACAAACATCGACTACCACGTGAGAAACTTCTAAGAAAGCATCATCATGCAATGTAATGACACAAACGCATCCACAATCCGCCCACGGTGCCATTTTACTTTTACAGGAGTAGTTCCCATGCTTGACTTCCCTTTCCACCAAATCACCTTGGCGCCCCCCCCTTCCCCTAATAATTCCGCCCCCCCACCCCATTAAAGAAAAAGAAAAAACCAGTTTGTCTTCTTCTTCTATCACTACTCTAACTTGCCGTGGATTGGCATTTCCCCACCTGGGTAAGCACACCACGTGACCAAATAGAAGTTTTGAGCTTTCTGCATCTAATGGCTTAGTGGACATGGCATTTTTTTTTTTTTTAAACTCTTCACAATCGATCTTTCCAAATGAATGTTGACAAGCTACACGTGTGTTGGTGCTGGGGGTTTTAACCGTATGGCCAATAGCACTTTAGTTCCATGTTCCTGGGTTCTATGTTATTTTTACTTTACTATTTTCTTTACTATTACTTTACTTTACTATAGAATATAGACACATTTTATTACTGGGGTAAAGAAGATATAATAAAATAAATATACGATCTTAAAACAGTGGTGGTTATTTAAAAAAACGTTATTTTTAAATCCATATTTTTAAATATTCTTTCTCTCTTCTACATTTCGGTATTTTTGGCAAGGTAGTTTTGGCAATGGTAAATTCGGCAAAACTCGCAAACGCTAATATTGGAAACGGCAAAATTGGCAAGCTTATAATAACTAATATCGTTGCCAAATTTAAAGTTATTCACTTTTCTCTGCAGTTTAAATGTTTATTAGATTTTTGCCCTTGATGTATTATGGTTTTCAGACAGTTCTCTACACATGAATTCAAAGATTTAGGACCTATATCACATAGTATAATCGTTACAGTTTCAACGTTCATGTTTTGGCGATTAGTTTACAATTAATATTGCGGTGGGATTAAATAACTCGGAGATCGGCAACCTACGAAAACGTGCCAGACTTGGCACGCAGAGAGATTTTAAATGGCACACAAAAGACTCTCCCCGCCCCTACCCAACATATCAAAATGGCAATTCAAAGTCCTTCTATAAAAAAAATGAGTGCTAGAGCGGGATCACATTTAAAAAGATACTTCGCTGAAAAAACTATAAATCCTACTAAGGCAGATTATCAAAAGATTGCTGACCCCTGGTGTCACATACCATTCGTCTTCTCTTTCTATTAGCTAGCCTTCACAGCTGCTTGCCCCCCACCTCGACCCCTCCCGTTGCAGTCAATGCAGGACAAATATATTAATGTATTTTTTATTGTTCAGCTGTTCAGTGGTGTTGTGCATGTTGGGTTGTAATAAAAGATTGTACAAGACAGACCACTTTTGTTCTTCAGTATCAAAACAAAACTGGTACCAATGAACAAGACACTTTATAAATGTAGAACTGTACTGTTGTGTATGTTGGGTTGTGTTAGAAGATTACCCAAGACAGAAACATGATAATGCATTACAGCACCAAGCAACTGGCACCACTGAACAGGACAACGTTGAGAGGTGTAGAGAAGCCTCCGAGAAGTGAAGGTAGAGCCCCTCAAATAAATGTGTGACGGGGACGAGAGGAGTGGTGTTTCATCGGCCAAGTCTAATTAACACAGGCGGGAACGGATAAAGGGGGAGGTGTGGACTCTAGGGGTCCCTAATCCAATCAAGTGTCCAATAAACCCTGGGACCAGGAGAAATCAAAGTGTAGGAAGCCACGAAGGCCAACGCCACACAATTACATACGCCCGTGCATTTCGACCAGTGTGTTGCATTAGCTGATCTCCCCCCCCCCCCAACTCAGAAGTAATTTCGTCTTACTCTCGTGTGACCAGAGAGTCAGAGAGCGTATTATTACCGTCAGAAGTCACGTGTGTGAAAATGTGCGTCTCTTAGTCCAGTGTGACATGTATGATAGTATTATAAAGTCCTTGGTCCGGATTCACGTTGATGAAAGTATTATCACAGTCCGGATGCATAGGTATAAAAGGGTATTATTATCTTGGTCTAAAGTCACATTTATTAAAGTTTATTATCTTGGTCTAAAGTCACATTTATTAAAGTGTATTATCTTGGTCTAAAGTCACATTTATTAAAGTGTATTATCTTGGTCTAAAGTCACATTTATTAAAGTGTATTATCTTGGTCTAAAGTCACATTTATTAAAGTGTATTATCTTGGTCTAAAGTCAAATTTATTAAAGTTTATTATCTTGGTCTAAAGTCACATTTATTAAAGGGTATTATCTTGGTCTAAAGTCACATTTATTAAAGGGTATTATCTTGGTCTAAAGTCACATTTATTCAAGTGTATTATCTTGGTCTAAAGTGACATTTATTAAAATGTATTATCTTGGTCTAAAGTCACATTTATTAAAGTGTATTATCTTGGTCTAAAGTCACATTTATTAAAGGGTATTATCTTGGTCTAAAGTCACATTTATTAAAGGGTATTATCTTGGTCTAAAGTCACATTTATTAAAGGGTATTATCTTGGTCTAAAGTCACATTTATTAAAGGGTATTATCTTGGTCTAAAGTCACATTTATTAAAGTGTATTATCTTGGTCTAAAGTCACATTTATTAAAGTGTATTATCTTGGTCTAAAGTCACATTTATTAAAGTGTATTATCTTGGTTTAAAGTCACATTTATTAAATTGTATTATCTTGGTCTAAAGTCACATTTATTAAAGGGTATTATCTTGGTCTAAAGTCACATTTATTAAAGGGTATTATCTTGGTCTAAAATCACATTTATTAAAGGGTATTATCTTGGTCTAAAGTCACATTTATTAAAGTGTATTATCTTGGTCTAAAGTCACATTTATTAAAGGGTATTATCTTGGTCTAAAGTCACATTTATTAAAGGGTATTATCTTGGTTTAAAGTCACATTTATTAAAGGGTATTATCTTGGTCTAAAGTCACATTTATTAAAGGGTATTATCTTCGTCTGAAGTCACATGTGTGAAAAAGTATTCTCTTGGTCTGAAGGTATTAAAGTGTATTATCTCGATCTGAAGTCGCATGTATGAAAGTGTATTACCTTTGTCTGAAGTCACATGTACTAAAGTGCGTATCATCTTTGTACAGAGTCATGGTCGCGAGATCTCGGTCGAGAGAACAAAAATAAATTTTATTTCAGGTCACATACATGGGAGTACTATTAAAGAATATAATAAAAGGAACGGCTGGCTCTACTTTAGAGCTTATACTATGTTCTTTTTCCGTGCGCAGCCAATAACGCTGTCTTAAATGACTAAAGATTTCCACTGTATACAACTTTCGATTTTAACCCTTACAGTCCCGGGCGCGTATATAGCGGAACTGAAGGCAGCATAGATAGAAGTAGGTCGGTACGGGAAGGGTTAACTCTAATTTTTCATTGAGAAAATCATAGCGATTCAATAAAACGGAAGTGTACAATACAAAAGGGAATCGGGAATTCCGAAAAGAAGTCATTCGAGTCATCAAATAGCAGAAATGTTAAAGCAAGCGGTCCATCTTATTACAGTCTTGGGTACTATCTAGCTAAAATATAACACAATTAAAATTTAAAATTATAATCTCTCTCTCTAATCATCCAATGGATCAATGAACAATTATTTTGTTAGCATCCGTGATTCAATCTGATTAAAACGCACTGAAGCAAGATGGAACTTTGGGACTCGAGACAAAGTGTGGCACCGAGCTCGAATTGCGATTCAAAACATCTCGGGGTTAATTTTCAGTTTTTGTTTCTTTATTCTCAGGTTTCGAGGGTGTCTCCGAGTCTACCGAGAGTTTATGAGTATCTATAATAATTCCGGTGGAAAATTAAAGGCTGCTGGTCATTTTGTCCAAGACACAAAAATCCTCTGCTGTTTAATGGTTACAGAAACTGGTAAAGGCTGCGTTCTCTTGCACGCCCGTCGAAATAGATCGATCGAAGATCCCGGTTCGAGCCCTGGCAGGGGCGAAGCCACGAGGGGGTGGTCTGAGGGGGACTGCCCCCAACCCTGACATTTTTTGATCATTTGTTTTTAAACTGTTTTTAAAAATGTGTACTAAATTTGCGAACAAATTGGACAAATTGTTTGTCACGCGAAAGTTCAGCCCACCCTGGAAAAAATTTCTGGCTTTGCCCTTGGGTCCTGGTGGTAGCTAGAAGTTTTTATTCCCGGGTCTGGAGGGTGTCAAATACTGCTACAATTGATACCTGGCATTTTTTTAGAGAAATGTAAAGGCGAATGGACATTGTGCTGGTCACACAATCTCCTAGTATGCCACGAAAAGTAGTGAAGGCTGATTCAGTAGCCCCCACGGGGAGAACATGACCTGATAGGAGCACTTAAACTTGTAGACCCAATAAAGTTATGAACTAGAGCAGGGGTCCGCAACCTTTTGCTAATGGTGTGCCAAACTAGGATTTCTAGATCCTTCAGCGTGCCAACAGCCTAAATTTAATGTCAACCTGCTCTATTATGCTTGTTTTATTAATTTTTTGCTCTGTTATGCTTGTTTTATTAATTTTTATAAGACAATTTATTTAACTCTGTTAGTGATTATCATCCTTTTTATTTGCATTTATACCAAATACAATATTTTATTACTTAACTTTCACATTTAGGGCAATTCTTTTGAAAACATTATCATCTAGCAACTGTTTGTATTGATTATATTTTGTTCTCAGTTATAACTGACATTTTCTTTAATTTATTCAACAAAGAGACGGTTTATATTTGCTAATCGATGAACGGAATTGATACGTAAGAGTCTAGTAATTATACAAACTGGGTAGTTAATGTACTGTTTAAGAAATGTGCATATAATTCTTTAGTAACATAATTTTTTATTTAATTTTCTACTTTTTACAGTTTGGTCATCATAAAATTATAAGTTGTAGGCCTTTTAGTATTTTATAAAAAAAAAATTAGAAACCTTATTATTAGCGCAATTAAATCGGGCTAATTATTTCCCTTTGATTAAAATACAGTTTGTAAATTTCATTCAATAGTAATGCCAAACAAGTGATGTTTTGTAATATAACAAATATTACTGACTAATTATTATTTCTTTTTATAATTCCACCATTATGGTACTCATTACAAGATTTAATTAGAGAGATACAATTAATGTACGTTAAACTAGGGTTGCCAGATACATTAGCCTAATAATGACAACAACTGCTTAACATAATGCTATTGAAAAGTCTTATATTATATATTTATTAAATTAATAAAAACTAAATTTGTTTTCGAATAAATTATATGTATGTTTAATACTAGAAGATGGGCATAAAAATTATTTTAAACGCAATTAGTCAGCATCAATTAATGAGCGCCTTGTCTTAAATGCTCTTCGCTAATTTATAATGGCAGATACATATTTAGTAATTTCTGAGTAGTGCAGTGTAAGTGACCTCTTTGAATGCTTAACACAGCTTTCATGTGCAATTAATACTGTTCACAAGTGTAGGTAGGTCCGTATTTAGGATTGTAACGGGCCCTGTTCCCAAATTTATGTGCGGGCTCTCAAGGCCTCGCCCTTGCCTTCCACATAGGCATACCTCAGGAAAAATGCCGTTAATTCATGTTACATTCTGTAAAATCATAAATACATTTTATGTTGCGCTTATTACAGCTTGGTTGGACTGGGGCGCTTAAAACAGTAGGGAAATAAATGAATTTTATTTTACATTTTCAACGAAAGAATGGGGATGTCACAAAAAAAGTAATTTTTGGGATGTTTAGGGCCCCCTTTTGTGTGGGGGCCCTTGTTCCAATGGAACATGTGGAACATGCCTAAATACGCCACCGAGTGTAAGTTGAACCAAAAGCTGAAAGTAAAAGAATAAATGCCTGGCAGTTGAGAATAGCAGATGACTTTCCTAAGCATCTTCCCTCCAGATTTTCCCGCAAATTGGCACGTTTCGATGCCCATTGTTTTGGATGTTTAAAATTCAACTGGTAGCGTTTTAAAATCTTCAGTATCCCTCCACTTAAAATACATCTACATCTAAGACGGTTGTAGTAAGATCAAGCAAGTTAGGCTTGTTGAGTTATGAAAAAAATGATTCCATGAATTTGATAGTCTTGCCTTGTTAAGAAAACTCCGCTTTGAGTGCTTCAAACTGTTTACTAAAAAACCCAACTATGTATCTTAACTCTTACAGTCCCAGGCGCGTATATAGTGGAACTGAAGGCAGCATAGATAGAAGTAGGTCGGTACGGGAAGGGTTAATGTATGCTTTAATTAAGGGAAGTACATATAGTGAAATGTTTTAAAATTGATTTCACTCAAGATATAAAGAAATCCATTTCAGTGATCGAACAGGTCAAGTGCTGTTTGACCCCGTCCTTGTCAATTCGTTCAACTCACTGAAATGTGTCGCTATATCATTCAGAAACATCGGCTTCAACAGTCAGTTTTCCTCATTCAAAACCGGAAAATTAATTTAAAAAAAAAAAAAACTCTTGGAGGTCTCTCGCGTGCGATTGAAAATCGCTCTGCGTGCCAAGTTTGGCACGCGTGCATTAGCTTGCCGACCCCTCAACTAGGGCATGGAACCGTTTTCATTTCAAAGGCTATAGCCAGCCAAGTCAAACAATATGACTATTTTAATATTAGTAGCTTCGGTATTGCCTTAGTGGAAGAACATGGAACAGATGAAGTTGTTTGTTTTTATTTTCGCGTTATTTGAAACGGGGGGGGGGGGGGGGGGGGGGAAACACAACCAACACTAATGAAAGCTCAGAGACAGACAAGAAGAGGGGTGGGGTGGGTGGTGGCTGGAGAGAAAATATATAGGCCTATATTCAAACAAGATTGATCGATTTTCATCATCCGTTCAATTTCAATATGATGCTCGATTCTTTTTTCTCTCTCTCTCTCTCTATGGGACAGACTGTCACACTCTAAAACACTGTCACACACACTGTCATACACACACACTGTCACACTCACACACACACTCTGTCACACACACTGACATACACTGTCACACACACACTGTCATACACTGTCACACACACTGTCATATACACTGTCACACACGCATACTGCCACACACACTGTCACATACACCCACACGCACTGTCACATACACCCACACGCACTGTCACACACACACTGTTACACACACTGTCACACACACACACACTGTCTCACACATTGGCACACACACACGGTCACACACACACTGCCATACACTGTCACACACACTGTCATTACACTGCCACACACATACTGCCACACACACTGTCACATACACCCAAACAAACTGTCACACACATGCACTGTCACACACACACTGTCACAAACACACTGCCACACACACTGTTACGCACACGGTCACACACACACTGCCACACACACACACTGAAATAAAGACCGCCGCAAGACACTACAAGAATAAAATTTCAAAGAATAAGAAGACGAACCAGGAGGAAAGATAACAGCAAGAAGAGAGAGTGAGAGAGTTCTGTTCTTGATGTGTCCATCCCATATTAACGTGTCAAAAGATGTTCTCCAGCCATGCGTGCAGTGCAATTTCGTTCAGGCGTGTCGAGATAAACTTTTATTTTCGTCCTTTCACTTTCGACGGGTACTCTCCCAACCAAATGTCTTACATTGCGCACAACATATGGAAGTGGAGGAGTTTGGTTCAAAGAGTAGAAGCTAGCTGCAAACTCCTTGCGTGAAGAGTGAAGAGGCCTTATTTGTTAATGGAGGGTAAAGTAAGGAAGAGGAACGCATAAAACGTAAGTGCACGCGCGAGTCTAACGATGCGTAGCATACACCCGCCAAGAAAACGCTAGGCAAACGCATTAACGTACGGAGACTACGCTAAACACATAGGACAAGGCTACGCTAACACACGTATACATACACGGAGATTACGCTAAACACATGAACGGAGACTACGCTAAACACATGCACGGAGACTACGCTAAACACATTGGACAAGGCTAAGCTAAACACACGTATACTTACACAGAGATTACGCTAAACACATGCACTGAGACTACGCTAAACACATGCACGGATACTACGCTAAACACATGCACGGATACTACTCTAAACACATGCACGGATACTACGCTAAACACATGCACTGAGACTACGCTAAACACATGCACGGATACTACGCTAAATACATGCACGGATACTACGCTAAACACATGCACTGAGACTACGCTAAACACATGCACGGATACTACGCTAAACACATGCACTGAGACTACGCTAAACACATGCACGGATACTACGCTAAATACATGCACGGATACTACGCTAAACACATGCACTGAGACTACGCTAAACACATGCACGGATACTACGCTAAACACATGCACGGATACTACGCTAAACACATTGGACAAGGCTAAGCTAAATACAAGTATTATACACGAAGACTACGCTAAACACATGCACGGATACTACGCTAAACACATTGGACAAGGCTAAGCTAAACACACGTATTTATACACGGAGGCTACGCTAAACACATGCATGGAGATAACGCTAAACGCACCTACACATCCATGGAAACTACGCAAAATACACGAATGCATGCACAGAGGCTACGCTAAACACATTGGACAAGGCTAAGCTAAACACACGTATACATTCACGGAGACAACGCTTAGTACACGCGTTAAAGGTTACGTTAAGAAAAGCAAGTCCATATTCTCTGCTAAGGACACGCTAAGAAAACACACACACACACACCTAGTAAATTAGAAGATATGACATCGTCTAAGGAAAGCACACAGATCATAAGATGAATGAATGCATACATAGTCCGCTTACACAATCAATGGGACATGGCTTTGGCCTTTCCTGTGGCCGGTTTTTTGTAATAGAAGAGATACGCGGAGTGAGCCAGAGATAGAGAGAGAGAGAATGAGAGAGAGAGAGAGAGAGAGGGGCAGTGAGAGAGAAAGAGAGAGAGAGAGAGAGGGTGAGGGAGTGGAGAGGAACACAAAAATCAAAGACTATGGTGACCACAGGAGGAGAGTTATGAAAAAATCAATACAAATTTTTAATCACAATAAATAATACATACATAACGTTTGGTTGGTATTTAAAAGTACACTTGCTTACAGATTGTACAAGTACATGTATATCTTTGTACATAAAGTACATACAGCTTTAGGCATGAACATTAGGCACACACAGACATAGGCGTCTTTTAAGTGTGTACATTACGCCAGGGGCCGCCAACATACGTGGAGGGATTCTTCAATGGCACGCGGATGATGCCTTAAAAGTCTATCTAAGTCTCTTCCTCGCGAAGTTTAGTGCTACAGCAGGGTGACTTTTAGGCCGTTGGCACGCTGAAAGAATTAGAAATCATAATTTGGCACACTTTTATCAAAAGGTAGCCGACCACTACATTATGCAATGAAAAAAAAATATTCTTAATGCAGCCACGCAACTCCTGTCCACTAACGAGGCGTATGCAAAAAAAATAATAAAAAAATAATGAACTGAAATTTTCTCTGGGACTTACCGGCCGTCGGTCGAAACCAAAATCAGGACAAAGCATATATTTATTGTTGCCTACGCAACTTGATTGGAGGAGAACCGGTGGGGGGGGGGGGTGGAATCGGGCCACAAACGATCAGTGCCGTCTTAATGGATGTGCGCGCACGTGCATTCGGTGTGTGTGTGTGTGTGTGAGAGAGAGAGAGCGAGAGAGCGTGCGGTTTGCGCGCGTGAGTGTATGTGGTCGCGCGGTTTAGATGTGTCTGTGTGGTGTCTCGCTATTGACACTTGTCTTCATGGGGAATCAATAAAACAAATAGTGCCACTGGATGCAAGATGATTAAGGATGTTGTCCAATTGAAACCCCCCCCCCCCCCCCAAAAAAAAAAAGTTTCTATACAGAGAGAAAGGAGTTGTCCAACGTTGGAATGTGAGCGTGTGTGTATTTGTATGGGAGGGAGAATGGGGGGTACGGGAGGGGGGGGAAGGGGGGGAGTGTGCTTCAGCTACTTATAGATTTCACAAGTTCGACATTCAGAAATTATAGGAACACTCAATTTTGATTTTAAAAAAAACATCTATACACACACGCGTCTATTTGTACATGTTCGTAGTGTGTATATAATAATATGTAAGTGTGTATGACTATCAGCACGTATTAATTTGTTGTGTGTATGTCTAGTAGGTGCTTGTTATGTGTATATGTGCATGTGCGTATGTCTATCTGTACGTATTTGTTGTCTGTCTGTACGTGTTATTATACGTTTTATATATATATATATATATATATATATATATATATATGCATATGTGCTTATGTCTATCAGTATGTGTGGTTGCGTCTCTTATCCTATATGACGTTAATAGACTCTCAAAGTGCTATCCTACATTTCACACACTGCCTAACTTTTAACTCACAAGTAATGTACCTGTGAGACAACAATGAGCATAGGGCCGGCAGCGTTTACCAGTTTCTGTGGCCACGGTAAAACTACTACTAGGCAGTGCCCTCACATAGGGGGGGGGGGCATATGCCCGGGGACGACACTTCCAGATAGGCGGCAAATGTAGTCTAAATATAGCAAATATAGCACTAAACAAGCGGTTACAGTATGAAAGGGGGCGGCGCTGAAACTTTTGCCCTGGGGCGCCACATAAGCTTGTAAAGGCACTGCTACTAGGGGATGTGTGGCCAGCATAATGCCCAGCCGCCTTTACTTTACCCCAACTACTCTCAGGTACCCATCAGAGCTGAGTAGGCTCAGGGACAACCTCCAGGTCCGGGAAAAACTCCTAACCTTCACCAGGATTCGAACCCAGGACATTCGTTACGCCAGCCGAACGCGCTGCTGCTCGGTCACCGGTGCCCCTGACCCGTGTAGTGGACTCTATAAATGATATGAAGTTCGAGACCTGATGACGTCTGAGTATTTGAGTGTTTAAGTAGGGTTGAAATATCGTGTACCGACGGTTCTGGGTTCGAATCCTGGTGAAGGCGAGGATTCTTTCCGGGTACTCGAACGTGTGCCTGAGTCTACTCAGCTCTGATGGGTACCTGACTTTACTCGGAGTAAAGTAAAGGCAACTGGGCATTGTGCTGGCCACACATCTCTAGTATGCTGTGGCCACCACAGAAACTGTCAAACGCTGCTCCGCCGGCCCCATGGATACTACAGAACTCAGCAGCGTTTTCATAACAGCGTACCAAGAGAATAAAATGTCTCCTAATATTCGGGAGTCTCTCGTCTAGTAATTTTTTTTTGCTCTGAAACACATTAGTTTAGATAATGTGCAAAGATATCACTTGTCCATGTGTAGTTTGTTGTCAAAGTTTATTTTTCTTAATCCATCAGTGTTATTGTATACAATCTTTCAATTAATTCTAATAAAACACCCATTGGAATTCTACTTAAACTCATTCATTAAAAGTTTATTTATAATTTAAAAAAACAAAGTTTGAACTCCATCAAGTGGCTTGAATGAATTATTTCCAAAGTCAACAAGACCCTAGACAAAAGAAAAAAAAAACAGCACAAAAAGCAGAAAACACAAGAAAAAAAAAACAGTAGAATTCACCAAAAAGAAAACAATAAAAAAAAAACAGCAATATTAATGATTAGAGGCGAGTATACAATGAATAATTCATTACTCTCGCTCTGGCTAATTAAATCAAACCACCGCGATTTGCTTTTTTTGTGTCGTTTTTATATTTCTCAAATAATTATAGCTGAAGTTATATCAGAGGAGGAAATAGAAAAAAGGGAAATAGAAGAAATCGGCAATGAGGAAAAAATTAAGAGCTTTTTTTTTTGACAAACCGTATTCATTCCACACTCACAGTAGAAATAAAATGAAGAAGAAAAAAATGGCGATATACACATTTAAAAAAAACATGGTTGCATTTTAGCAACAAATTTGTTTCTAGAGATATTTATTTTGGAACAAAATCATCCAAGAAAAATGGAAATAAGATGATTTTGTGAATTGCTTCCTTATAAATTAAAAGGTTGGATTTGTTTAAATTTATATCATAAAGAAAATGTATTTTTGAACAATATCATCATACAAGATTTTTTTAAAAAGAAAGTATTTTAAAATATACGTTGATTTTTTTACAAATTTATTGGAACAGATAAGTTGATTTATGAAAGATTTATAGATAAACGTATTTTTTTTTAAATAAAACAAATTGTAATTTTTAAAAAAGTTGTTTTTTTAAATCACCATCAAAGAAAGGTTGATTTACGCATTACATTGAATAAAATAAATGTTGAAATCTGAAAAAAAAAACTTAGAATAAATGAAAAGCTGATTTTCTTTATAAGCAAATATACACAAAATAAGATTGGTTAATGCAAGAAGGATGCCGCACCCACAGGGGGACTGAGTAGTTCGGTGTATCACTCTAGAGTGTTTAATGTAAACACTGACATAAAAACAGGTTCCCTTCTAATCCAAGCCCCCGTCTGGACAAGATCCTGGTTAATACTGGCGGGCGGTGGGTGAGCCGATAAGTCCTTCAACGGTACTCATTCAATACAGACGTCATTATTTCTTCAACACTCTCAATCTGTTTTATGTGTGAATATATAAGTCCATCAACGGTACTCATTCTTTACAGGCGTCATTATCTCTTCAACACTCTCAATCTGTTTTATGTGTGAATATATAAGTCCATCAACGGTACTCATTCTTTACAGGCGTCATTATCTCTTCAACACTCTCAATCTGTTTTATGTGTGAATATATAAGTCCATCAACGGTACTCATTCTTTACAGGCGTCATTATCTCTTCAACACTCTCAATCTGTTTTATGTGTGAATATATAAGTCCATCAACGGTACTCATTCTTTACAGACGTCATTATCTCTTCAACACTCTCAATCTGTTTTATGTGTGAATATATAAGTCCATCAACGGTACTCATTCTTTACAGACGTCATTATCTCTTCAACACTCTCAATCTGTTTTATGTGTGAATATATAAGTCCATCAACGGTACTCATTCTTTACAGACGTCATTATCTCTTCAACACTCTCAATCTGTTTTATGTGTGAATATATAAGTCCATCAACGGTACTCATTCTTTACAGACGTCATTATCTCTTCAAAACTCTCAAGTCTGTTTTATGTGTGAATATATAAGTCCATCAACGGTACTCATTCTTTACAGACGTCATTATCTCTTCAACACTCTCAATCTGTTTTATGTGTGAATATATAAGTCCATCAACGGTACTCATTCTTTACAGACGTCATTATCTCTTCAAAACTCTCAAGTCTGTTTTATGTGTGAATATATAAGTCCATCAACGGTACTCATTCTTTACAGACGTCATTATCTCTTCCACACTCTCAATCTGTTTTATATGTGAATATAAGTGTGTGTGTGTGTGTGTGTTTGTGTGTGTGTAAGTATTTGTAAGTGTGTGTGTGTGTGTATTTGTGTATTATATGCGATTGTAAGTCTTAGTGTGTGTGTGAGTGAATGTCTTAATGTGTGTGAATAAATGTATTAGTACGTATGTATGTGTAAGTATATATATCCTGGCGTTAAAATCGTGTAAAAAAAAAAAGGGCTATTCAATCATTGAAACAAAAAGTTAGGACTATCCCTGGCTGAGAATCTAACATCCGTCTCTCGCATGCGTCTTAAATATAATTATTAGATTTTACTTACTGACAACATTTTTTTAGGAAAACTTTAAATCCTGAAATTCTTTACAATCTTTAAAAAAAAAAATAGCCTTAATGGAAATTTTAGAAACGTAGAAAAAAAAAGTTATCAGTGGGGAATCGAAACAATGTCGAACACATGGAAGTCGGATACGCTAACCACTCAGCTAGGGAGGACACATACCTGAAGCGAGATTAAAAAATGTGAAATATGAGACAATAAGGTGAAGTATCTTTAAATTAACCAATGGGGATCGGAATTCAAACACAAAGTCTCCTTTATATATATAGTTTTGTTGGTACCGAAGACGGCACTCTTTAGCGCTACTCCACCTGTTCCAAGAAATGTGTTGATCCACGATGAGTGCTTTTAGCAACAACACCTTCCACTTGCAGAAATACTGGTTGTAATTGACGATGATTGACCCATAGTGTACACTTACTTTCTCTCACTCCTGATTACTCTGGGCTTACATTCTCCTTCTCTCTCTCTTGTCTTACTGTTTCTGTTTCTCTCTCTCTCTCTCTCTCTCATAGATTGTAATGTACTGACTCACCACAAAACACTAAATCGACTTGATGCACGCAATGGTCTCAATAATCTGGTTGGCCTGTGCCTGCACTTGACAAAATCAAGCTAGCGACCCCATAAACCTTATTCCCTCCTTCCTTCCTTTTTTTAAAAAAAAACCCATCGGCAAAAGGAATAATTTTTTTGTGGGTATAATAATAAAACGAGAAATTTTTTTATTTTAAGAAAAGAAAGATTACTGAGCGCAGTGTTGGCCACACTGTCCCATCGTTTCCAGTGGCTCCTAAAATAAGAGTCCCCCGTTGATTAACCCAAACATATATAAGACGGTTACTTTTAAAATGTGCTTTCAAACACAAGCAGAGTAAGATACCCAACAATGCAACAGAAAAATAATGACCTGAGCCAGGGATATACATTGTATCGCGGGTGAGCGTAGGACGCAATAATATTCTTTATAGAAGCAAACGTCTGTGGTATGTAAGATAAAATGAGAAGATAGCATTCAGATTCAAATTTTAGGGATGAAAATAGGGACAGGCTGGCCTAAAGGCAGCGCGCTAGTCTATCGAGGGTGGCAGGTTTGAATCCCGGTAAAAGGCTAAGATTTCTTCCGGGACCTGGAGAGTGTCCCTGTGTATACCCCAGCTCTGATGGGCATCTGATGATAGTTAATGCAGTGGGCGCTAGCAACACCAAGTCGCATCAGTCTGAATACCAGCAGTACAGTGCTGAAATGTGTTACAACCCAATAAACAGTACAGTTACGAAATGTGTTGAAGGCATGGCAGGTGAAAAAAAAACCAACAACAACGACAACATCTGGCACGTGCAGCAGAGGTAGCAGCAGCTGTTACAGCCCACGTGTCACGGCGCCCTAGTGCTCACAGCGTGGTCTCTATGACTGCACGCGCAGGTCATATACATGTAGTTCCCAGACGTAACCCTGCCTGCCCCCCCCCACACACACACTCACACACCACCACCAACAATAAAACGTGCCTCAACTGGAGTGAGTAGGTGCTAGTAGCTAAGGTGGAAATTGAATCAACCAGTTGAACTACAAACACAAACTCAATAATCACCATTGAGTCTCCACCACATTGCAGTTTTTAATTGAAGAAAGATATTTCATTTGGCTAAAGGAACTATTTCTAATAAAAAAAAATAAAAAAAATAGTATTTACCGTAATAATACAGATCTAGATTCTAGATATGAATTGATTCCTGTTGTGCAATAATAATAATAATAATTATTTGTGTACAGCGCTGCCAACAAACATATTGTAAGCTCAGAGCGCATATAACATTGAACAACAAACATATTGTAAGCCCAGAGCGCATATAACATTGAACAACAAACATATTGTAAGCTCAGAGCGCATATAACATTGAACAACAAACATATTGTAAGCTCAGAGCGCATATAACATTGAACAACAAACATATTGTAAGCTCAGAGCGCATATAACATTGAACAACAAACATATTGTAAGCTCAGAGCGCATATAACATTGAACAACAAACAAATTGTAATCTCAGAGCGCATATAACATTGAACAACAAACATATTGTAAGCTCAGAGCGCATATAACATTGAACAACAAACATATTGTAATCTCAGAGCGCATGTCACATTGAACAACAAACATATTGTAAGCTCAGAGCGCATATAACATTGAACAACAAACATATTGTAATCTCAGAGCGCATGTCACATTGAACAACAAACATATTGTAATCTCAGAGCGCATGTCACATTGAACAACAAACATATTGTAAGCTCAGAGCGCATATAACATTGAACAACAAAAATATTGTAAGCTCAGAGCGCATGTCACATTGAACAACAAACATATTGTAAGCTCAGAGCGCATATAACATTGAACAACAAACATATTGTAAGCTCAGAGCGCATGTAACATTGAACAACAAACATATTGTAAGCTCAGAGCGCATATAACATTGAACAACAAACATATTGTAAGCTCAGAGCGCATGTAACATTGAACAACAAACATATTGTAAGCTCAGAGCGCATGTCACATTGAACAACAAACATATTGTAAGCTCAGAGCGCATATAACATTGAACAACAAACATATTGTAATCTCAGAGCGCATGTCACATTGAACAACAAACATATTGTAATCTCAGAGCGCATGTCACATTGAACAACAAACATATTGTAAGCTCAGAGCGCATATAACATTGAACAACAAAAATATTGTAAGCTCAGAGCGCATGTCACATTGAACAACAAACATATTGTAAGCTCAGAGCGCATATAACATTGAACAACAAACATATTGTAAGCTCAGAGCGCATGTAACATTGAACAACAAACATATTGTAAGCTCAGAGCGCATGTCACATTGAACAACAAACATATTGTAAGCTCAGAGCGCATATAACATTGAACAACAAACATATTGTAAGCTCAGAGCGCATGTAACATTGAACAACAAACATATTGTAAGCTCAGAGCGCATGTCACATTGAACAACAAACATATTGTAATCTCAGAGCGCATGTAACATTGAACAACAAACATATTGTAAGCTCAGAGCGCATGTCACATTGAACAACAAACATATTGTAAGCTCAGAGCGCATATAACATTGAACAACAAACATATTGTAATCTCAGAGCGCATGTCACATTGAACAACAAACAAGTAAGAACGCGGATATAAATAACTCTATAGGATAAAAAGGATTAATATAGAGCAGTTTACCCACTTGGCGATGCCAGACAAAGTTTAGTGATATTTCTGTGTGTTGTCCCTGTCCTGTTTTGCTGTAGAGAGAAGGAATGTGCAACAGGCGGTCCCGCGGGTCACACAAGAAAAACAAAAATAAATGCCCGCCAGGCCTATAATTAGTTTGGACCCTACAGAGTTTTTCTTACGGCATTGTATTAAAATGTAAATGTTTTTTTCAAAATGTTTTACCCATTTCGTTGCATCAAGTTACTTATGCGGCCCCGATGATGGACAAAAAAAAGTGTTGTACACCCCTGCTGTAGGGTGTAATTGTTAAAGTAGGCAGAAAATGTAGGGCTGACATCTAACATTGTGGCTGGTTTTGGACATTCAAATTAGGAAGTGATCCACTGCTTGAACTATGCCAACAGTAGTAGTAGTCAACAGTATAGGAAAGGGTCGGCAACCTTTTGATAATAGAATTTCTAATTTATTCAACGTGCCAAGAGCTTAGAAATGTCATCCAGCTAAAGCAGTTTATTTCTTTTAGAAAAGAATTGAATTGCCTTTTCGTGTGGGTCTTTCGCGTGCCATTGAAATTCGCTATGCGTGCCAAGTATAGCACGCGTGCCGTAGGTTTCCGACCCCTGGCCTAGGGCCCATTACAAATAAAGTGAATCACCAGAGACATATGCATACACCGCCATCTCTGCTAATTTTTCGTCCTACAAATGCATTGACTAAAAAGCTGCTAAATATTTGCATTATAACTTATAACTTTTAACATCAATTAAAGCCACACAAAATACAATATATTCTTCATTTCGAACTTTTATTCCAATTCAAACAGATTCCGGAGCCATAGACAACTAAACGCCTTGAACATTTCAGTCTCAACATAAAAGGCAGTAATTGAGAAGACGCATATATATTTCTTAATAACGGGTTTGGATTTTCTTAATAACGCGTACAGATTTCTTAATAACGCGTATAGATTTCTTAAAAACGCGTATAGATATCTTAATAACGCGTTTGGATTTCTTAATAACGCGTACAGATTTCTTAATAACGCGTATAGATTTCTGAAAAACGCGTATAGATATCTTAATAACGCGTTTGGGTTTCTTAATAACGCGTACAGATTTCTTAATAACGCGTATAGATTTCTTAAAAACGCGTATAGATTTCTTAATAACGCGTATAGATTTCTGAAAAACGCGTATAGATATCTTAATAATGTGTTTGGGTTTCTTAATAACGCGTAGGGCCTACAAATTTCTTAATAACGGGTTTGGATTTCTTAATAACGCGTACAAATTTCTTAATAACGGGTTTGGATTTCTTAATAAGGCGTATAGAGATCTTAATAACGCGTTTGGATTATTTAATAACGCGTATCAATTTCTAAATAACATTTATATATTTCTCAATAACACGTACAGATTTCGCAATAACAAGTAGAGATTCCTTAATAACGCATTAATATTTCTCATTAACACGTACAGATTACATCAAAAACAAAGTAGATTTGAATCAATAAAAAGTAGGGATTTCTCAATAGTACGTAGAATTCTCAATAACAATTAGATATGTATCAATAACACATAGAGACTAGAGATTATTCAACAAAAGTATTGATTTTTAGATGATTGAGGGGGGATTGTTTTCGGATATCACACAAAGGCTCCATTTATATGGAAACAATGCTAAGCAATAACAATACACTCACTAAATAGTATACGATGTAAAAACGTGTATAGTTTCATCGATTCTAATTGACTACATGTATTATTAAAAGCACTCGTACACTGCCCTCGGTATATAATTGACTTACAATTCCCCACCATCATCGATCGCTTCCCAAAACCACGAGGTGAGGGATTTGGCGTCGAGGGAGGAGGAGGAGGAGACGAGGAGGAGCACTCGAGCTATAATAAGAAAGCGATGATCTGTCATTCGCTGGACCCGGACTGTCTCCCTTCCCTAAGCACATAAACCTTGATCGCCTATAGTGGCCACGTTTCTTTTTACTTATAGCCTGTGTAAGAATGGAAAGGGTTGGGGGAGGGGGGGGGGGTGCGGAGAGAGAACGACCCAGCTTGGGTGACGACGAATGAATGAAACGGCGTGTGACCCTCCAGCCACCCCAGGGGGGGAAAAAAGGCCCAAAAGATCCCCCCCCCCCTCTGTTTTTCATTTATTGTCCAGGCGGCCCGCTAGAGCTGGATGGTGGCCAAAACAAGGAAGGACGACGGGAAGTCAAACAGGATGTCAATAGCATGTCGATGGTGCATTAGATGGTTGGAGAAATTACGTCTAGACGTCCCCCCTGACGTACATTGGGCGCGAAAGGGTTGACGGGGCGTAATATCGTTCCATTGAATCTGGTCAGGCTGTTGTTGATGGTTGTTGTTGTTTTATATCAAGATCTCCACTCCCCCCCCCCATCTGTGGCTCCCACTCCCCCATCTGTGGCGTCCACTTGGGATTCCGAGAGCCACTAGAGAGTTCAAAGAATTCAGAGAAGAAAACAAACACACCTACTCAAACACACACACACAATGATATTGCACAGAATGATATTGACAAAAGACATGCCAATAATATGTGTATTGAAATTATCATGTCTGGTAGAATTACTTCAGATTTAATGTGCGTCCAGGCATGTTGTGATGTGAGGGAGAGCTCAGCTCCGGTCAGGAATTGACCAAATAAAGTCACGAATTTCACTTTTTTTAAAAATCAGTATCGCTTTTTTTGTTTGGTTTATATTTATTACGTGGTCTTTATAGCGGATGCCGAGAAGGTTTCCAAAGCAGCTTATCTCCATGGCGAATGGGCAAATACGAAAAAGGATACTCCGTGAAATTGGACAATCCAACGACCTTCTGGTCACAGTCAAGAAAAGAAAGCTATGGTATGGCCACATAACAAGAGCCAACGAGATAGCCAAAACTATTCTTCCGGGCACCACCAGAGGGGGGGGGGGGGAGAAAAAGAGGAAGACAAAAGAAACAATGTGGAGGACAACATCAGGGAGTGGACGGGAGTAAAGCTGTGCGACGCAATGAGAAGGGCTGAGAGTAGGCTGGAGTGGAAGAGGCTGGTGTGCATGTCATCTGTGGCGCCCAAACGGTTTCAAAGACTACGGAATTGTGTAGGGTGCAGGTAGGATTTATAAAGATGCGGAGCTATAGGCAATGGGAATCTGAGGATATATTTAAATTAATTAGACAAAATTATGTGCATCGGCGGGACATTCAGGAATTCTACCCATTTCTTTAAACGGTTTCCGTTTCCCGAGTAACACGTTGCTGCCAGTTAATTTTTGGGGGGACCTTGTTGTTGCAAAACGCTACCAATTAAGTCTATGACTGTCCCAAACGTCAATCTTAAATATGGTCTGGCGTACCGAAGGTCCTGGGTTCGAATCCTAGTGAAGGCTAGGATTTTGATTTTTTTCCCCAGGACACGAGCAGGCGGGTACCTGACAATATAGCTGGGGTAAAGTAAAGGCGGCTTGGCATTGCGTTGGCCACACATCCCCCAGTATGCCGTGGCCACTGAAACTGTTTAACGCTGCTTCACCGGCCCTATGATCAATTTGGTCCGACGGGTACTTTACTGCTACTACATATAATCTACCTTAAATATTACTTTTAATGAATGGATCTTATAAATTGTATTGAGTTTTATCATTATTAAAAGGCATCCCACCACGCGGCCCTCGGGTTACCATTACAAGTCCACACGCGGCCTTCAAAGATGTTATGAGTTAGAGACATCCCCCCCCCCCCCCCCCCCCCCGGGTCTAGATCTTGATATTTAAAAAATGATTGCACAGTTCCAATGAGGGAACGTATTTTATTGTCTGAAATAAGGAAGGATTGGAAGAGAATCGATCGGTAATTATGACATTGTATAAGGTGGCAAAAAAAGAGATTCTCTAGATTAGAGTCTAGATCATGTTATTGGTGGGTGATGAGAGAAAAGAGAGCTAAAACAAATAGATATTATGCGCAGGATTTAAGATGAGAGTTTATCCCCCATTATGTTCAGTTCAATTATGAACAATGTAGTGTGTAAAGAGGTGATGTTTGTTCTGTGTCCTGACAGTATGTCAGTGAATGAGTTGTAATGGGATAGGCAGTACACACTGTGTCAAACCAGGGACAAGCAGAAAACTAATAGATAGATAGATAGATCAATAGATAGATAGATAGATAGATAGATGGATAGATAGATCAATAGATAGATAGATAGATAGGTCAATAGATAGATAGATAGATAGATAGATGGATAGATAGATCAATAGATAGATAGATAGATAGATCAATAGATAGATAGATAGATAGATAGATATATAGATAGATGGATAGATAGATCAATAGATAGATAGATAGATCAATAGATAGATAGATGGATAGATCAATAGATAGATAGATAGATAGATAGATAGATAGATAGATCAATAGATAGATAGATAGATAGATCAATAGATAGATAGATAGATGGATAGATCAATAGATAGATAGATAGATAGATCAATAGATAGATAGATGGATAGATCAATAGATAGATAGATCAATAGATAGATAGATAGATAGATAGATAAATAGATAGATAGATAGATAGATGGATAGATAGATCTAGATAGATAGATCAATAGATAGATAGATGGATAGATCAATAGATAGATAGATAGATCAATAGATCAATAGATAGATAGATAGATAGATAGATAGATCAATAGAAATAGATGGAAGGATAGATAGATAGATAGATAGATGGATAGATAGATCAATAGATAGATAGATAGATAGATCAATAGATAGATCAATAGATAGATAGATAGATATAGATGGAAGGATAGATAGATAGATAGATAGATCAATAGATATAGATGGAAGGATAGATAGATACATATATCGATGGATAGATAGGTTGCTAGATAAATAGATCGATAGAGATTTAGAAATATAGTTTAATACAGGGGTCGGCAACCTTTTGGATAACGGTGTGCCAAACTAGGATTTCTAAATCATTCAGCGTGCCAACAGCCTAAAAGTCAACATGCTCTATTATACTTGTTTTATTTTTTTTTAATAAGAATTAATTTAACTCCATAGCAAGACCAAGGCCAAACGCTAAGGAAATTTCCAGAGAATATCGTTCAAGCGTTTTATTTATAATGAAAAAAAAATGTGTGATTATCTTCTTTTTTATTTGCATTTATACCAATAAATACAAAATTTGATTATCAAACTTTCACATTTATGGTAATTTTTTTGTAAACATTATCATTTGCTCGTCAAGATAAGGATATAGCAACCAGTGTTGCCACTGAGAAATTTGGGAAAATACTAGATTTCGGGCCAAATTTATCCTAGACTTGGCAAAAAAATACTAGATTCACCCGAAAAGCTTGCCCCCTATAAAAACTCATCAGATTTGTTAAACAATATATTCTCATGGCCCATGAGTTGTTGTTTTTTTTTTTTTTCATGAGAATTGTTTTTAATTTAATTAGGCCTACATAATTTGTCATAATTTACATATGATCAGCAACACATGCCAGGCATATGCAATGTACCGGTAACTAGATCTAGACCTAAGAATCTTAGAAAAAATAAAATAAACTTCGCAATCTCGTTCCCACTTAAGGCTATTAAACGGCGGTCACAAGCAAGCACAAATGGTTTAGGAAGTTTAGATCTAATAGGGCCTAGTTAAAATGAAAATGACTAAATGGCGGGCTAAAAAACAGGACAATTGACAACAGGAAGCGCGGGGGAATAGAAATGGCCAGGTTTTGTATGCTGCAGCAGAGCAAAGGATTTAAAGATAACCAAAGCCATTTAAAAGAGTTAGCGAGTTTTGTACCTTAAAATGTATTTTCTTTCTTTCTTCTTTTTGTTTTCTTTCTTTCTTTCTTTTTCCCCACCTTTTCAAGAAAATACTAGATTTCATAAAAAAATCCTAGAATCCTAGATTTGGCCAAATTATACTAGATCTAGTATAAAAATACTATAGTGGCAACACTGATAGCAACTGATAATTTTGATATTTCGATCTTAGTTTTACTGAGATCTTCTTTAATGTATTTCAGTCTCTTATCGAATAGCATTTGCACTATCATTAAGCGGAATCAATACGTGGTAATCAAACAAGCTGGGTAGTTAATGTAATGTTTGAAAAATGTGTTTATAATTTTTTATTCCTATAATATTTAAATAATTTTTAACTACGTTTTACAGTTTGGTCATTATAAAGCTACAAGCTGTAGCCATTTAGTCTTATATAAAATAACAAAAAAACAACAACATAATATTAGTAGTGTTAGCGCAAATAAAAGGGGTTAATTATCTCCCTTTAATTAATATACAGTTTCTAAATGGGATTCAATAGTGATGCCAAACATGTATGTTTTGTAATAATATAACAAATATTACAGACTAATTATTATGTCTTTTTATAAATCCAGTATTATGGTATTCGTTACAAGATTTAATTATCAGAGGTATAAGATTAATTTACGTTAAACAGTTGTAAATAAACATTTCTTGCATTAATTGTTTGTCCATTTTGTTACGAATATCGGTCATAAATGAATGACGTAGTAAGGCATTGACCTCTTAACAAGTGCGTATCAGAGTCCAAAGCGACCAAGGTTTGACCTTTATGCCCTGAGGGCAGTTTAAATAAAATAATTCGTTCAAATCCCGTGGAAATTGGGGGGATAATTCTGGATCGTAGTAATTATAGAGAAAGAGGTTAAAATGCGTATTAAGACCCTGTAGAATCTTCGATGATCGTTTTCTTTGTAAAGTCCCGACCTCCTTAAAGTGAGTTCAGTTTAAACGTTTGTAGAGTGAAGTCGCTATATTCATACATGTACATATAATGCCATTTTATTGATACTTATGTTGCCACCAGTTGATGAAGTTTATTGATCGTTTATATTGAGTCTACAATTTAAATAAAATTGTTTATTCAACAACTGGAGTTGTTTGATCTATCGTTGTTGAGAAAGGTGTTGAAGATAATTATCACGAATATAACTACATTACTGCATAGACCTGTCAGTCAAGGAACCCCTAGCTTGGGCTACAGATTAGCAGAATCTAGAGACTTCTAATAAAGATACAACTATATTCATTGAATCCGATTTAACGAGTCGTAATAATAGTCATCATCATAAAGAGGGCCATAACAATTTGAATTTATCTTTTTAACATTAATAATTACAACAATTGCATAATATAATGCTATTAAAAATTCTCTTATATTTATTAAATTAATAAAAACAAATGTTGTTTTAGAATTACTTATATTTATGTTTAATTATAGAAGATGAGCATAAAAACGCTTTTAAGTATAATTAGTCTCTATAAATCAATGAGCGCCCTAGTCTTGAATGCTCTTCGCTAATTTATAATGGCAGATATATATTTAGTCATTTCTGAGTAGAGAAGTGCAAGTGACCTCTTTGAATGCTCAACACAGCTTTCATGTGGTGTAAATACTGTACACAATTGTACGTTGAACCAAAAGATGAAAGTTTTTCGACGAATGCCTGGCAGTTGAGAATAGCAGACGACTTTCTTCAACCTGGCTGCATTTTAAATCGCCAATTATCTCTCCATTAAAAAAACAAAAACATTTTTGAAAGTTGTTGTAAGATCAAGCCAGTTAAGCTTGAAGGGGATATGTAAAACGAGTCCTTTGATTTGTAAGTCTTCCTTTGTTTGTAAACTCAGCTTTGAGTGCTTCGATATACCTGTGAAACAAAAGCTCATCGATCTTCATATAATATGCCTTTATAAAAGAAAGTACAGATAGTTAAATGTTTTGAAATGATTTCACTCAAGATATATGCAAATCAATTTCAGTGGTCTAACAGGTCAAGTGCTGTGTGACCACGTCTTTGTAAATGCGTTCAATTCACTGAAATGTGTCGCTCTGTCATTAAGAAACATCGGCTACAAAAGTCAGTTTTCCTCATTCACAACCGGAAAAAAAATAATTTCATCAATAAAAAACACTTTTTTTGATGTGTTCCACAGGTTGCCGACCCCTGGTTTCATGGATGGTAAGGGTTTAGGTTTAGGTTATAGAGAACACCGTCTTCGGTTGTGTTACAATTGATTCTGATCATGCGACACCATCAGCTAAATCGAAAAAAATGCATTAATCATACTTGGGTATATTAAACAGTTTTTATTGGTTTCTGATTCTCTTTGAAATATTGCTATACGCGAAACTGGAGTTCAGCGTGTGTGAAAACTGTTCTGTTTTTGGTTGTGTTTGACGCACACACCACTTATCCACGGTGTGATTACTTTGTCATTCGGACAAGGGAGGTAAGTCGGGGGGCGAGGGGAGGGGTGGAGAAAACTGGTTAGAGTAGAAATTGATGAATTGGGTTTAAAGGACTATGTGTGCCTGGAGGTTGTTTTTCTTCTTCTTCTTCTTCGTGGCTCTGGCTCCAGATTATTTCTGAGTGGTTGGAAGTGAAGTAGATTATGTGTAAGTTGTTAGAGGTGAACTAGACTATGTATAAGTTGGTGGAAGTGAACTAGACTATGTATAAGTTGGTGGAAGTGAACTAGACTATGTATAAGTTGGTGGAAGTGAACTAGACTATGTATAAGTTGGTGGAAGTGAACTAGACTATGTATAAGTTGGTGGAAGTGAACTGGATTATGTATAAGTTGGTGGAAGTGATTAGACTATGTATAAGTTGGTGGAAGTGAACTAGACTATGTATAAGTTGGCGGAAGTGAACTAGACTATGTATAAGTTGGTGGAAGTGAACTAGACTATGTATAAGTTGGTGGAAGTGAACTAGACTATATATAAGTTGGTGGAAGTGAACTAGACTATGTATTAGTTGGTGGAAGTGAACTAGACTATGTATTAGTTGGTGGAAGTGAACTAGACTATGTATAAGTTGGTGGGAGTGAACTAGACTATGTATAAGTTGGTGGAATTGAACTAGACTATGTATAAGTTGGTGGAATTGAACTAGACTATGTATAAGTTGGTGGAAGTGAACTAGACTATGTATAAGTTGGTGGAAGTGAACTAGACTATGTATAAGTTGGTGGAATTGAACTAGACTATGTATAAGTTGGTGGAATTGAACTAGACTATGTATAAGTTAGTGGAAGTGAACTAGACTATGTATAAGTTGGTGGAAGTGAACTAGATTCTTTCAATGATTTTAGACCACAAAGTCTTCGAGACGAAGAGAATGTAGCGGGTAGTGTGTGCTAATTTATTATTAAATGTTGAATGATGTGAAGTATAAGGCATAGACTTATTGATGGAAACTTTTCTTTTGCAAGGCGCTTCATACGTTGATATGACGTATGTTCGGCTGGAATAGATTAAGGTAGGTAAAAAATCATTGGAGGGAGTGAGAACGAGAGAGAGAGAGAGAGAGAGAGAGAGAGAGAGAGAGAGAGAGAGAGAGAGAGAGAGAGAGAGAGAGAGACGAGACGGAGTGAAAGATAGAAGGATAGTCAGAGAATGCGTACGCTTGGAATCTTGGAGTTAGTGGCCAAATAAAACAAACAGTGCAACGGACGTTTGTTGGTAAATTATACATGACGTCATCGATGGGTGTCTGGAGGCCTGTGGTGATTGGGGGGAGGGGTGCAAAAACCTTTAATTTGTGGGTGCCTATCAAAATGAAGGGGCGGTGGGGATCAAAGGTTCGCCCTTGCCTAATATATGAATAATTAACAGTTTCTTTTCTCCCCAATTACGCAATACGCGTCTGCGGATTGTTTGTTAGTTACAGATAATGGGAGCGAGAGAAAAGGTGAGGGGGAATGAGAGAAAAACGAGAAAATTGGCGAGCGAAAATGAAAGAAGTAGAAATAATAGAGAAGGAAAGAAATAAAAAAGGGAAGGAAGAGCGGAGAAAGACACAGAAGAAGAAAAAAAAAGAGAGAGAGAGAGCGAGAGAGAGAGAGAGAGAGAAAGAGACAGATAGAGAGAGAGAGAGACAGATAGAGAGAGAGAGAGAGAAACAGTGAAAAATATAAAAGAAAGATAACAGAGGCTAATGGAGAAGAGAAAAAAAGAATAACAACATACACAAAGATAAGAACAAAGAGTAAAGAAAGTAAGATGGAATATAGAAGATATATATATAGAGAGAGAGCGAAAGACAGAACGAGAAAGAGAAAGAGATAGAATCGATGTGTAGAATGCACTTGAAAGCTTTATGCATCCCATGGATTGCGCCATCCACAACAAAGACCTCCCCCCCAGTTACACATAAACACAACATGCTGTGACATTCTCAACAGCGTCGAACAAAAAAAAAACAGTTGAGAATCGTTATTGTATGCCAATCAATACTCATGAAGCGTAGTTATAGGGCAGTGATTACAGGAACATGACGACCCTCCCCCACCCCCACCGGCCCGACCAATCTAACGAAACCACTTGTACCACCACACAGGCCGGTCCTATAACTACACACTAATAATGCTAGAGTTTCGCACAAATGTCGAGGTCGTGACCCAAGTAGCAGGCCACAAAAGCAAAATTACCAGATCTTAATATATCTAGATAGATAGATAGATAGATATATTGATTGATTAATAGATAAAAAGATTGATCGATTGATAGATTTTATAGATAGATTGATAGATATATTGATTGATTGATAGATAGATATATATATATATATTGATAGATAGATTGATAGATATATTGATTGATTAATAGATATATATATAGATATATTGATAGATATATTGATTGATTGATATATATATATATAGATATATTGATAGATATATACATAGACAGATTGATAGATATATAGATAGTCATATAGTTAGAATGATAGACAAAGTGATAGAAATATGGATGCATGGACAGATAGTTATACACATTTTCAAACTTTTAGATGTCAAATTATCGGTTGGTTACTAAGCATTATGCTAAGAATCAATCTATAATGTTATGAAATTTGAAACCCCTTTTTTTAGCTCGTCGTGAGAGTGTAGACTTTGCTACAATTACGGTACTCGTACAGGAGGCCGTATGATCAATTTGGTCCGACGGGTACTTTACTTCTAGCCACAATGTGATCTTACATATAAATCATGTTAAATATTGAATCGGTGAATCTAGAAGCTTGTTCTATTGTAAGCATTATTCCCCCCCCCCCCCACACACACACATAAAAAATAGTTACGTACATTTTCTGATATATGTATGTTCATGTCGTGTAGTTTATTCATATCCGTTTGATGTGAACTATAGGCTAGTAACAGGGGTCGGCAACCTTTTGATAATAGTGTGCCTGCCAAAGTGGGATTTCTAATTCATTCAACAGTCTAAAAGTCATCCTGCTTTAGCACTCTATTTCTTGTAGAAAAGACCAAAAATTGCCATTTCGGGAGCGTTTCGCGGGTGCCAATGGAAAACGCTCTATATAGGAGTAGTTAAGTAAAGTACCCCCCCCCCCCCCCCCCCCGTGGGTCCAATTAATACATAGGGCCGGTGAAGTGAAGTTTTACTGCTGGTGTACAGGCGATGAAAAATGTTAGTGGGTCGCCAAGCTGGAGTATGACAATAACTGGGTAACATAATATTTATTTTAAAATTAAATCAGGTATAGGAAAAGACCGTAATATAGTCCAGTTACCGCAATGTAGAGTTTGTTACTTACAAAACAAACATCCCCACACATCCCCTGGTATGCCGTGGCCACAGAGACTGGTGAACGCTGCTTCACCAGCCCTATGATCAGTTTGGTGCGACGGGTAGGCTTCTTTACTGTTGGATTTTTTACTTACAAAACATACATTTACCCTTAGATTTTGTGACAAACATGGAACAAGGTACTAAAGGAATAGGCCTACTGAGGGACAGGATGTATTCCTGACACAATAATATAGTGCCTACGTCGGTATTCGAAGTCCGTAGCTGCACCTATAATGGGGGTGGGAATATATAACAATGCCCGCTTCAGTACGAAACTTACAGTTACGTTTAACGTTATAAGGCCCGCCGTGCTACTAGATAACGAAAATATGACCTAGATCATGTTTACCTTTTACTACCCATTCATTTAGATTCCGTATCCCTGGTACCTGTTCGCTGTCCGGCATTTGGTAAATCTGTAGAAATACGCAAGTCTATTTACTATTACGAGCAAGTATCTTATCTTACGGTATATATTACAGACGCTCCTTCTATAAAGAAGATTATTGCGTCCTACGCTCATCCGTGGTCTAGTCTTGCATTTTCAATGGTGTTTTAAATTGTGTTAAGTTACTGGTTTTCCTGGTCTGCCCAGGCAACCCATTCCATGCCGGATGCCACTCGGGAAGAAAAAATTACTTATATGGCATAAGGGAAGCGTTTCTATCCTTATATTTATCTGAGCATTGCAACAGGTTGTTATTGTGTTGTATTTCTAAATTAGAGTTTAGTGACTTATGTATTATGCATGTATATGTATTGATAAAAATGCAACACTAGACTCGGACCACGGATGAACGTAGGACGCAATAATCTTCTTAATAGAAGGAGCGTATGTAATATATCGCTAGTAATGAACCTTGGAGCTCTTTTCTCAATTAGTTCTAATTTTTTTAAATGCAATTTTATAACTGAACGATTGAGCCTCGGGGGGTATAACTGTATAACACGTAGGTCATAGATCTATAACTCAACCACAGCCTCGAGATTTATAATTATCCCCAACCCTCGTACGCAAAAAGCTAAGGAAGGTCACGTGAGCCTTTACATACCTTCACTACGTTCACAACAAACACCCACCTTGCGTGTGTGTACGGAGAAAGAAGAAGAAACAAGAAACAAACGCGAGAGAGAGAGTAAGAGAGAAAAGATAAAGAGTACTAGATCTAGTAGCAGGTCAACGCAAGAATCAGAACGAGAAACAACAACTAGCACATCGAACGAACCTGTTGGCGAGTTTTTTAATCCAATCTTGCTGTAACAGTTGTTAGAATTTATTCCATTTTTTAAACAACGAACGACTGTGTCGCTTAGTGGCAGCAGAGCACAACAGAGTGAGGGAGGGAGGGAAAAAATAAGCACTGACACACGCGCGCTCGTGCGAGTACACAAAACACACACCCGGCACTCGCCATGCAACGGGGGGGGGGGGGGGGGTCGCTGTTGTGGTTAGCACATTTAGTAGGTCCAAAACACGAACGGATAGCGGGATGTGGTTAGCACATTTAGTAGATCCAAAACACGAACGGCTGGCTGGTTGTGGTTAGAACATTTAGTAGGTCCAAAACACGAACGGCTGCCTGGTTGTGGTTAGCACATTTATTAGGTCCAAAAAGAAAAAAAAACACAACAACACACGAACGGCTGACAGGCTGATCACATTATCCAACTCCAACCACCACCCACCCTCTTCTTTCATCATAGGCTCGCTCCACACACACACACCAAAAAAACAACCCACCCTAAGACAAAAAATAAATAAATAATACAACGCAACGTTGAATGTCTGCGAGTGTGTAAGTGTGTGTGTGTGTGTCTCCCACTCAGCTACACCTCGATGCCACTCAATGCAAGGGTCAGAATAAATTCTCCTCCATTCCTCTTCTAATTTTCTTTTCCATCGCCTACAGAACGCGCTCTCGGAACACATCATCTGCTATACATGTGTCCATCCGTGGGCTCTTTAAAAACTAAAATTGTAGAAAATTGCACAAAAATCGACCGGACCAAAGCATATTCTAGCTTCCACACAAAAAAAGCCGAACAACAATTATCAACAAGGGCTATCTCCCCCCAAAATCAGCAGTAACCCAGTGGGCACCCCACGTCGTATCGACGGGGGAAGAGGGGGAACGTGGTTTCCACGTGTTTTCGTGGTTGTCACGTTTTTACCCCGTCGATACGACGTGGTGTGCCCGAGGTTGAGACTAGATGTTAAAGGTAAGCCAAAAACACCTGATATGTGGTAATAGTTTTGTTGTTTTAAAAAAGAAACCAATTTTATCTTTATCTTTCTCTCTCTCTCATCGCGTACACGGGCGAATCAATACCTCGGGTACTCACTGGCAGTGAGTAATCGCTTCAAGCGATTCGACGTTTTTCTTTTCAAACTAAATCGATACCCGCTGAAGGTATCGAATCGCCATAATTCGAGCCGTGCTTTATGGTTCTTACTTATGACCGCGACTGTTTCTACACTGTCCATATAATATTATTTTTCGCTATTCGGTAACCGCATGGGGAAAAAATCAGGCGGAAAAATAGGAAGGGGGAGGGGGAGGGCAAAGTGCAAAGCTTTATACATAATATATTTTGTATATAACAGTATGATAAATCTAAACCACTGTCACTGATCTGTATATATTTTTTTTTAAAGATTGGATAGAGCCTCCTTAATAATATGGCCCTACCCCCACGAATTGAGTCGCTTTCTGCCTCAAGCTATTTTGAGCTACAGCCCAAAAATATGCCGTTGGGGAGTACAAAAATGGATTTTGGGATTTTGATCATTTCTAATTATTTATTTATTTCTGCACATTTCTGTGGTCAGTCTTTGTCCCAAAAATAATTATAAAATATTTTAAAAGTAACACCCTGTGTTGTTTCATCTGTAAAAGCAAAATAATAAAATTGAACTTTCTCAAAATTAGGTTTTTCAGACAGTAAAACACACAAAGCTAATAGACTATTTCTCCGATTTTAACCCTTCCCGTACCGACCTACTTCTATCTACGCTGCCTTCAGTTCCGCTATATACGCGCCCGGGAATGTAAGGGTTAATAACTCAAAATGACCCTAGGGCACAGTGCGACTCGATTCGTGGTGTAAGGTCACTAAATGTGTATGTACAAAGTGAGGCTAGCGGTAGTTAATTATTTGTACACAGTTAATATAAATCACTTATCCATATAAGCGAGTTATAGGACTAAACCACCTATAATTAGAACAAATCACTACGATAAAAAGGAAGTCTAAGTCACTTGAAATGGTCAGTGTTTAGGAAATATAATTGTATAGATAAGTGAAAAGCATATTTGCATTTTGCATCAAGAATAGGCTATTGTTTACGGGCCTAATCCTATCTTTTTTTCTATACAAACGAGCTGTCTGATCACCAAGTTAGAGTATGGGCTAATAGTGACTATTGCAGTGGACTTGTTCCAACAGGGACTTTGTCCACTAATGTGTGTGAACCATATATGTATACTATAGCTGCACTATCTACGATATAATTAATTATTCATATCAGCTCTAATGTGGAGAATGAGACGCTCGTAATACAGGCTCGATCTATACAAGATAACCAATCAAATAATAAACGAAAAAAGATAGCAACGATATAGACTACACAAGATAAGTAGCCTATCACACTAGAGACTACAAGATAGTTATCACACTAGAGAGTAGGCCCTACGTAGTTTTTACAAGTCTAACTCCTAACTAGTCTTAACTACCTAGCTTTCACAAGTATTTATTGGAATAGAAAAAAAAATCATTTAGGCTACAAGCTACATGATGTGAGGTCTTTTTAAGAAGCAGCCAGCAATCACCAAGTTGATGTATTACAAAGAGCCATTCAATTCCTGCCAGGAATGACAAATATATTGACTTAGCCCCATCGCAGTATTAATGAATCCAACCTACAATCAAATTAATTGATTTCCTAAAGCAGGGCCTAGGCTATCCACTTTCTCTCTCTCTCTCTCTCTCTCCATCTGTATCGCACCGCCGTCTCACTGTGGAGACATCTCGCTCAGACTGAACGGGTCGTGTCAAAGTTGGCAACACATCAAGCCGAGGCTGGTTAAAAACGTTGAATGCCGCCGTGCGGGCTCGCCCGACTCCCCCCACACGTGCGCATTCAACAACCGAGCACTGCTACGCACCGGAAGACTCTTTCCTCTCGATTTACCTCTTTAATCTCGAAATCTACCTTTCTCCCATCCTTCGTTTCTCAACTAACACATACCCTTTCTATTCCCCCCTCCCTCAAGTCAATTTCCTCCTCTCTCCCCCTCTCACTTCTCACACTTCTCACACTCCCTTGAAATATAAATAGAAAAGAATTAAAAAAGAAATATCTATAACTCATATTTATATTAACGTGTTTTCTGAGAGAAGTTTGTGTGTGTTTGCGCGTGTGCGTGCAGTAAATAAATCACTGCTGATTGATGCAACTAAGTGCGCAGCCAGGAAAAATATCTCAGACATGTTCTGAATTCAAATTCGCAGATTCCATACAGCTTGCTAATGGATATTGTGATTTTGCTGTCAAGATGAGGTCACACGGGGTCACGTCTGCTTGCATTTCATTCTCCCACACACTGTTTTGTTTTGCTGTTTTATTTATTTTTTGTATGTCACAGCAAGGAAACGCATATTTTTAAAAACACTTTGGTGCTTAAGTTCAGCATCACAGTTCAGACAAAATTAAAGCGTGGATATAGATCTAGGAGACTGGTAGAATGAAAATGAATTAGGGTTTGAAAGTTTTGGAAATTCATGTCACCTTATAACAAATGTTCATTTGCGTCTCTCTCATTTGACCTACATTACGAACAATGTCTACAAGAGACATACTCCACGCACATTGTCAATATATGACCTGCATTACGCAGTGTCAATATGTGACCTACATTCAGCCCAGAGTCAATATGTGACCTACATTACACAGTGTCAACATGTGACCTACATAAGACACGGTGTCAACATGTTACCTACATTTCACACAGTGTCAATATGTGACCTACATTAAGCAGTGTCAGTATGTGACCTACACTATACACAGTGTCAACATGTGACCTACATAAGGCACAGTGTCAACATGTGATTTACATTACACACAGTGCCAACATGTGACCTGCATTAAGCACGGTTCCAATATGTGAATACATTAGGAACAGTGATAGCATATGGTTCAGAAATATGACAACATACCAGGTCTCTAGGCACAAAAGCCTTTTCTACACGCAATGTCAACCAAGATATGGATTACTCTATGGGCAATGTCCACATATGACATATTCCTCGAGCAATGTCGACATTTGACATACCCCTCACGCAATGTTGGCACATGACCTAATTCTCGAGCAATTCCAACGTATGACCTAATCCTCGCCGATTGTCAACATATGACCTAACCATCGAGCAATGTCGATATTTGACCTATCCCTCGTGCAATGTTTACACATGACCTACTGCTCGAGGAATTCCAACATTTGACCTAATCCTCGCGCAAGTTTCAAACCACTCCAATGCGGTTTTAAAGAGTGGGGGCATTTTAATATCCAGAGGACACCACTACACTTAAACTGCTATCACGGTACTTTTAACCCAAAGAGGGGTGGGGGAAGGGTGGGTAGGGCGGATCAATACTGTCAGGACTTTTAGCCATACAGCTTTGTGTGGGGACTGGAGGGGGTGTGGGAGTAATCAACTAGTCCACGGCTTTTCAATGAAGTCCCCCGGTTGCCGCCACGGTGGGAGCTGTTAGCTGCAGCCCCGGATATCGTGAGCACTTGTTACTGTGTCTGGGAGATTACAGACTTTTTATACTCGGGCCCGAGAGTGAGTGTGGCGTTAAATAAGGTCACACTAACCGAATTAATCTGGCTGTTGAGTTTGGGGCTAAGCATGTGGAGTAAGTGGGCCTCAGGCTTTGAGGTCAGCGCTATGCAAAATGTACAGTAGAAACTGAACAGTTGGGAAAACCATAGCTGTATTGGCAAAAACAGAACAGTTGGTAGAAGCATAGTTGTATTGACAGAAAGAGAACAGTTGGCAAAACCATAGCTGTATTGGCAGAAACAGAACAGATGGTAGAAGCATATCAAGCATAGCTGTATTGACAGAAAGAGAACTGTTGGCAAAACCATAGCTGTATTGACAGAAAGAGAACTGTTGGCAAAACCATAACAATATTGACAGAAACAGAACTGTTGGTACAAGCATAGCTGTATTAGCAGAAACAGAAAAGTTTGCAAATACCATAGCTGTATTAGCAGAAACAGAAAAGTTTGCAAATACCATAGCTGTATTGGCAGAAAAAGAAGAGATGGCAAAACCATAGCTTTATTATCAGAAACAGAAAAGTTGGCAAAAACCATAGCTGTATTGTCAGAAAAAGAAGAGATGGCAAATCCATAGCTGTATTGGCAGAAACAGGAGAGTTGGCAAAAACCATAGCTGTATTGGCAGAAACAGGAGAGTTGGCAAATCTATAGCTGTATTGGCAGAAACAGGAGAGTTGGCAAAAACCATAGCTGTATTGGCAGAAACAGGAGAGTTGGCAAAACCATAGCTGTATTAGCAGAGACATGAAAGTTGACAAAAACCGTAGCTGTATTGGCAGAAACAGGAGAGTTGGCAAAAACCATAGCTGTATTGGCAGAAACAGGAGACTTGGCAAAACCATATCATAGCTGTATTAGCAGAAACATGAGAGTTGGCAAAAACCATAGCTGTATTGGCAGAAACAGGAGAGTTGGCAAAAACCATAGCTGTATTGGCAGAAACAGGAGACTTGGCAAAACCATATCATAGCTGTATTGGCAGAAACAGGAGAGTTGGCAAAAACCATAGCTGTATTGGCAGAAACAGGAGACTTGGCAAAACCATATCATAGCTGTATTGGCAGAAACAGGAGAGTTGGCAAAAACCATAGCTGTATTGGCAGAAACAGGAGAGTTGGCAAAACCATAGCTGTATTGGCAGAAAAAGAAGAGATGGCAAAACCATTGCTGTATTGGTAGAGACAGAAAAGTTGGCAAAACCATAGCTGTATTGACAGAAACAGGAGAGTTGGCAAAACCATAGCTGTATTGACAGAAATACAACAGTGTTGGCAGAATTTCCGTCCAAAAAAACACTATAAGGTCTAGGTCAAGATCATCATTGAGTAATAAATCAATAACTAAACTCCAAAAGGCTAATGGACATTGTAAATCTGTACAAACATCCATCATCAATTAGTTTTGTTTTAGTTTTTTTTACAATTTTCTGGAAATAATTGGCATGCAGCTCAGCTCAGACAAGGAAATGATTAATTACTCCAAACAGCCAACAGCGGGGTTATATCCCCGGAAAGATCAAGAAAAAATAACCAGCAATGCAAGAAAGAGAATGCCAGAAAGAAAATGTCACCAAGCCCCTTTGTTTAACATGCTAGCTACATTTTTTAACAAAAAAAAGGAGGATTCATTCTGCATGAATAAATTAACAGGCCCTTAGATGGGTGATCAAAAAATATTTTTAGGCACCACTTCAATTTAAATCTAATTAATTTTATTACATTCAATCAGTATTTTACAATTTAGTGCAGTACCAAGTTTAGTGATGAAAAGGTGTCTCCACTAGAAGCGCTGGTCAACAATAGCTTCCATGAAAAACAAAGTGGGCATTGGAACATCAGCGCCCAGGTATTTCTTTATAAGTAAAGTACCCGTCGGACCGAGTTGATCCATAGGTCCGATGAAGCAGCGTTCACCAGTTTCTGTAGCCACGGCATACTAGGTGATTGTGTGGCCAGCACTATGCACAGCCGCCTTTACTTTACCCCAACTAAGGTCAGGTACCCATCAGAGCTGGGTAGACTCAGGGACACCCTCCAGACCCGGGAAAAAATCCTAGCCTGCACCAGGATTCGAACCCGGGACCTTCGGCTCGCCAGTCGAACGCGCTGCCGCTCGGCTACCGTGCCCCATTATTTCTTTATACTGATGTATTATCTCAACCTTTTTTAAACCAAACATTCATAAGCTAATAGTATGTTAATATTACAATGACTTGCAAGTTGCTTCTTGCATGTCACAACAACGGGAAGGGAGAAAAAGAGGAGAACTGAGATGGGAGAACAATACATCAATATAATATTAGAGTAGAATAAATTTGGGTGATAAAATGTCATCTGTGGCACACCAACGGTCAAAAAGACTTAAGGACATATAGAATAAGAACATTTAAATTACTGATCACTGGTAAGTGATAAGTAAAGTATTCCCATCAGACCAATTAGAACCATAGGGACTGTGAAGCAGCATTCACAAGTTTCCGCAGCTCATACTAGAATATAATGGGGCCAGCCAATCCCCCACCAATTAGAACCATAGGGACTGTGAAGCAGCATTCACAAGTTTCCGCAGCTCAAAATGGAAGATAATGGGGCCAGCACAATCCCCCACCAATTAGAACCATAGGGACTGTGAAGCAGCATTCACAAGTTTCCGCAGCTCATACTAGAATATAATGGGGCCAGCACAATCCCCCAGCTGCCTTTACTTTTCCCTAACTAATGTCAGGTACCCAACAGAGCTGGGTAGACTCAGAGACACCCTCCAACCCCCCCAAAAAAACTTAGCCTTCACCAGGATGTGAATGAGGACTTTTGGAACGCCTGCAGAAGGCGCTGCAGCTCAGCCACCGCCCAGTAAGATAAAGCCTTACAGAAACTTACCGAGCTGCTATACCGTTGGGTTGAATGTCCTTGACGTAGATGCCCAGCTGGCCATTATTGGACTCTTCTTTGATCCCAACCACGGAGAATCCCAAAGACTGGTTGTCAGCCTTATGAAGCTGGATGACCTGGATGGGCCTCCCTGCTGCGGCTCTCCTGATGCTGTGCTCCACCTCTGGGCTGTATCCATTCAACTGATCTGCACACACACACAACATAGAAAAAACAAACAAATAGTGATATCAATCAAAACACACAGACTAAACAAAGTACAGTGTAGCTTTATACTTTATGTTTGTTTAAAGACTATGCTACCAGCACTAACATGTTCTTTCAGGGGTTAAAGTTTAGTGTGATTTATCAATTGGCACTTTTTTTTTTTAAACTTTTAAAAATATCTCATTCATTTCATGCAGAAAAAAAAAACAATAACATTTTTGACAAATGAATGAAAATGAAATATTTTTAAAACTTTCAATTAAAATTTGAACTCATCAGCTCCCATAAATTGGGATCCTTTAAATCACATAAAATAAACTTCTCCCTCAAATTAATGAACACTGGATACTTTTAACTAAGACTGGCAAAATCCCAAAACATTTTTTTTCAGCTCCAGCTATCAGATACAAGTTTTTCAACAAATAAAATAAAATGCCAAAAAAAAAAAGATAGGATAGGAACGATAAACACAGACATGTTTGTCTTGTCATGCACATCATTAGAAGGGGGAACTACTCTTTTAACACTATAATAATAAAAAATAAAAATAATGAATTGGTATTTGTTAAGTATGAACAGTGATTCTTAGAAAACAAAACTTTGCTAATGACATTTTATTTGCTCCAATACACTAAGTTTCAGTTGTAAACAAAATAAGGGACAGAATTAAATAATTATATAAAAATTATTGAGTTAAATTTCCTGAACTGCCATTGAAAAGAATTGGCACAAAAAATTATCTCCAATAATATCTCAGACATTTGGGGTCTTTTGTAGAACCAGAAATATGAAAACATAGGATTTGTTTTTAAAAAGTCAAACTCCACATGTTTTCTGAAAATATATTTGGTCACCAAATGGAACAAATACACATTTATGATAACTTTGAATAAGATATCAGTAGGTACTCAAAACTGATTTTAATTTTTCAAGCTATTGAGCTTTTTTTAAATTTAATAGAAAGACAAAATGATTCTAAGAACTTTGATACCAATTTTATGACTGTATGTTAATTTTAATAAAGTTATCAAATTTTGAAATTTTACAAGTGGGTTACCTTTAGACACCTCACACAGTCCTATTTTTAGAAGTCATTATCTCAAAAAGTATATTGGCTATGGCTAAGTTACTTTGTTTACAAACACAAAAGTTTGTAGAGAAGAGACCCAATTTTTTTCGTGAATGTGGTGCATTTGAAAAATATAAAAATACAGATGTAAAAATCATTTTTCATACTTTTTACAGTTTTTTTTCAAGGGAGACAAAAAACGCAAATCTGATTTATTTTTTAAAAATCACTAAAAATTACCTAATTTTAGTAGAAGCTTATTTTATATATCAAATTGAATGGAATTCAATGCTCTATAAAGACCTACTAAATTGGCACTATTTCAAATTATCAAAATTTAATTCTTTTATTTGAAACAAAGTGTTCTAACAAAAAAATTGTTTTTTTAGCCATTTATACATATTTGCGAAAATTGAACGAATCTTTGTAAATGTACAAATATTACATCAATTTGAAGTTCATTTAATGTACACAACTTTTATAGTAAAAAATATTACAAAATGTACTGCATAAGTGATATACGGGCAATGATTGACAATCATGTACTTGAAAGTAAAACAAACAAAAGCAGTTGTTATACAGTGTAAGTCTCAAGCATTAAACATTAAAAAAGGCATGTTAGTACATTATTTAATAATACACATTTTAAGGTAACAGTTATACATGTTTTATTTTCAAGAGAAAGTTTTCAAATGTTAATTAAGGTTTAAAATAACAACTATTGACTATTGTTTAGGCTAAAACCATTTTTTCTATTGATAGTAGTAACAATAATAATAATAATCAGTTTTATCCAATAACTAAAAACAAAATATATTATTACAATATAAACTTAAGACTGTTCAATATATTACTTGTACATATGATTTGATTTGATTTCTCTATTTTTTTTTCATTGGTATAAAGTATAAAGACCTATATCTAATGGTCCTTAACACTAACCAAGAACGCCTATCACAAGCATTATATTCTAAGCTATAGTTTTTTGTATCGATAAATATTTAAAGAATCACATTTTTAGTTTCACTATTGATATTTCGATGACATATTAATTGTTCAGTAGTTTAGGGGGATATTGTGCATTATTTGAGAATTAGCCCTGTTCGTTCATTATAGTACTTCGCCCACCCCCACGCTTTATACTAGTTGTGTTCGCTGTCCTATTTTTCCTACTTTTCACTATTTGCCACCTCCACTACACTACTAGTAATAATAAATTTTTAGCTCATACATTTTTATTTATTATACATTAACAATTATGAAACATATCTCTTATATCGACCTAATTTTAACTTTATCTATTAGCAGTTAACAAAAATATATTTGTTTTTATATCAGAACAAACCGTCTTTTCCACCTCTTGCCGTACACGTTACGCCCCCCCCCCCCCCCCCCACCGACATATAAAGTGGTACGATTCTACCCTATGTTCCCCTCCCCAACCCTACTATTTTGTTTTTATTTGGTCCAGATCAGAATACAGAGGGTATATGCATATAGGCCACGAAGTTTGCAATGCAGTATAATCTATGATTTTAATGGCAGGCTGTTGATGAATGAATGAGTATAAACGCATGAAAATGTATAAATGAAATGTATTATATAAAGTCACTTTATTGACTCCCTTCCCTCCCACATTTCAGCTACTGTCAATTTTGTCAACCCAGTTTTCTGTATTTAGTTAACATAATTAATGGGCGACCCCCTATGTAGGCTATTTGATTATGACTGATTGTCATTAGACTTATTCCTAGGCAATACATAGAAATTCACAAACATAATACATATATATATATAATATCCGCCAATAAACGTATAACGAATTGAGGATTTACAATAAACTTTTATATTCAGGCTAGATCTGATAATCTTATTAGAATTATTATTATTAGGCCTACGCATGACAAACCATTATTCAATAAATGTTAAAAAAATTACTTAGCTCTACCAATGAATTATTAAATATATGCCATGGTAGAAATATTCTTCAAGCGCAAATATAATAATAGTATTGTATTATTCTAAAGATTAAAATATGTCTTTTATTACCCACATTAGACTTGTTGGAGTAGGCCTCATAGCTATTGCATTTTGTAGGCCTTATGTAGTATGAGTGTAGGATAGACAATATTTTTGTACATTTATGTGCTTAAAACAGCTTCGCATCCACAAAAACTAAAAAAAATACTATCTGGTACAATGTAAATGTTTTTATAAGTGTGTAAAACTACTTAATTTTATACTTAATTCGTTTAATTCATAATACTTTCCATAGCTTTGCCAGTCCACCAAAGGTCAAATTTACTATTGTTTACATTGACAACAAATGGAAGATGCAGTTTGCATGTCAAATTACATATTATAATATTATTTCCTGGAAATAAAAAGTATCATTTCAATATCTTTAGCATATCTAATTTTAAAAAAATGTAATTTTAGTTTATTTTATGACAAGAAAAAAATTATCCTTATCCTTAAACTTAATAGGGGCTTGGAGACTCGAGAACAAGTGATATTAGGTGGTAAATCTAATACAATTTTATTGAAATAAAATTTAAAAAATAATATATACATACATTTTTTTACATAAAATTCATTGTATATTATTAATCTATGATATTGAATAGTTTTACATAACTACTAAAGTAATAAAATCCAATACGACGCCTTTATTGGTAACGACCCTACAAATAGCGGAGATCGCGGCGGGCATGTTTTTACAGTGGTAAAATACTATTTTATAGGGTTTATCTTGCGCGTTGGGCAAAATGGGCCATAACATATAGACTAATAATTCTTTCAGATTTTTACAGGAAAATGGACCAGCTTTTCGGTGGTGTTAATCTTTAAAATGTTATACAATTTTTCTTAGATAATTTAAATATTAAAAATGTCTAACATAAACAATCGATTTTAAATACATTTGGTGATAAAGGCCATTTATTCCTGTACAATCGAGTGAAAAACTTATCTTTCTATCATGAATGGCCCATTTTGACGATTTAGTACGAGAGGTGTCGAAAACTTAATAACGCACAAAAAACGGAAGCCAGTTTTGAGTACCTAATATCAGTGTGAGTTTTACTTTTACAATGTTTCCCCCAAAATGTGTCATATTCAACGTTTACCATACTTATTTTTAGCGATGTTTACCTGCATAGATAAAAGGCTTTCCCCTGACCTTCAGTGTCCCAATGTCTGCAGCGGCGTCAGGGGCAAAAGTGTCAGAGGACTCATTCATGACCAGCTCACCGGACGGTGATAAATCAAAAGCATCCTCGGTCAGCGGGTAGTTGTGGGAGATGTTGCCCAGCTCCAGCAAAGAGCCCTGCAGTAAATCAATAGACACAGATCAATGGGATGCTTTTGGGTTGGGAATAATAATTCAGAGCATTGAAGATATTGACAAAAAAAATCTAGATTTTTTTTTTTTCAATACTCCAGTATTATTTTCCCTTACAATTCAATGAATCACTGCAAATATTCATAAATATAGAAAAAATTTTATATGATATTTATTGCTAAAGTTCAAATCAAAACAATTGAACCATTGAATGATTTATTTAGATAGTGCAAGAGCAGCAGTGTAAACTGTAGTAGATTTATAAAATTATGTAGGCTAAGAAGGATTAGCCAAGTTAAAAAGTATATTAGGGGAAACTACTCATTTATATTTTTCTTTTTCCTTTGTTGCTCAATGGTGTGCACAATTTTCTCTTACTTTTGAAGGACATAAACAACAAATGTTAACTTTAACTATTTCCACATTTATTGTATTCCTTTTGCTTTTCATAGCCAGTTGAGTATTAAGTAGTACCAACTATGGTTTTCTACAAGATGATCTGAGACAACAATAATACTAAAAATACTAATACTAAAAGTATACTAATACTAAAAAAAAAGTCCTACACACATTTAAAGGGTGTCTTTATAAACACACATTATTATTACAATGCCTTCTCAGACAAAAAAATATATAATCAAGTATAAAGTAACATGGTTCCCTTTCTTTGTAGCATGCGTCATTAAGGGAGGTAACTGGTAACCTAGCTGCACTGAGGTAACATAACTAACGAACCCATGTAAAATGTCTCATTCCTATGGTGAATCTTCCCTACTGATGAGTTACAATGCCATGAATGCCAGCTAATATTAATTTAACTACATCCATGAAAGTGAATTAGAATTATTATAAAAGAATTTCATTTTTCAATTAAATTCAGCATTATTAAATATGAAATGATTTTTTTCTTTCATAGCACCCCTTCTTCATCTTTGGAAGAATCCATTGACAATTTTTTTAAGAAGGCCTGACCTTTTGGTTTCAATGCATACATGAACTTCTGTTTTTTTTCCAGCAACAAACCTTAAATATTGTTTTCTGCTTTTTTCAAGTCTAGCTTTTAGAGATATACAAAGGCTACAAGATTAGAATATGAGGAATCCGTTTTTAACGATTTTCCCCTTCGAGACGCCGTGCATCACCTCTACTGGTAAAAACTTGCAGTCGCAGAGCATCACCGATTATGGGTTGTATCGCTTCTGATTGTAATGCACAATTTTAAATGCCTATTATAAACTTTGTAAACTTTGACCGAAGAGAGGAATAGTGACACTATTTTTATCCGCTTGTTTGGTATTTGTAGTGCGAACGATCGAATTTAAGAGAATTAATGAAAATAATGCATTGTTAGCTCTAATTCTACGAAAATTGATGGCATTTTGGAAATATTTAGAGAAGCATCAGGCTAGGCTTTATTATTTCAATAACGTCAAGATAATAGAATTATTGAAAGCACTGTAGAAGTTGAATCGACCTTGAATAGGAGGATTTGAGTCCAATACGATGATTTCAAAATTACATGACAAACTATCAGAACCGATCGACGTAGACTCAGCGATTTTTTTTATTTCTTCTTTTATTGATTACTTTATTTTCATCTTTACTGGTTTGAACTCAACTTTATATTTTTATATTTTTACTACCAAGAATTTTATTCAGTTGCTTTGATAGTTTTTTTACAGTTAATTTTTTTATAATAATTTTTTAATGATTTTTTTTTACAATACACGGAGTTATGCGACTTGATATGGGCTGGAAAGTATGAAGGCTGGCAACTGAACAAGGGGCAAAGGGTCAACATCAAAATTGAGTATGCAATAATTAATAGTCGATGTGTAGTAAATATCACTAATAGGACCGGAAATGTTGGAATGCATTGACATTTTAGGTTCACCATGCTTGCATGCATCGTTAAAACTTGTCAATGGATACACACTGAGAGATCAACAGGAGACAGTAGAGAACTGTTTCTAGCTAACTTCCATTCTATATTGTTCCTTTCTCACTTATGTGAGTCCATCTAAAATTCACAAAGTGGTGTAGAAATTGATTCAATATGATTAATTTGAATTATGTTACCATATAACATATTATTTTTTTTAGATGAACAAGTAAAAAGAGAACAAAAAATATTTTGTAAAATAACCTGAAGTGTTAGCAGCTGCCTAAACATAGGGCTCTCGAGCATGGCGATCACGGAATTAATGTCATTATCTTGAGAGTGATCCCCCTTCATCCATAGCTTCTGCTGTAATATTTCCAGATACTCCGCAGCAGTTTCACTTTCTAAAAAAACAAACAACAACAAAAAACTTAATTAACCAATCATAATATTAGAATAAAAATACAATTGAACTGAAGTTTTTTTTATAATATAATAAAGAAATGGCAATTAATAATATATAACAAACTAGCTAAATTACCCAGCACTGCCTTAGATAACAATTAAGCCTACCTGTACATTAAAGAACAAATGGTACATACTTTCTATTTAAAATAAATTGTGTAAAAATTTTTTTATATATATAAATATTATATATACAACATATAAATGTTGTCATCCTAAATTTTAATATTTTTTTTGATGACTATTAATTTAGAACATATAGTTTTATAGTAAAGCCTTACAATAAGAACATGATAAATCAAAATTATAATGAAAAAAATTATAATGAGTATTTTACTCATTGAAAATAATTATAGAAACCAAAAATTGAGAGAAACTTTACATTTAAAAAAAAAAGTTCTAATCATGGTTATATTGGCAAGGTATTTTTTTGAAACAAAGTAAGCAAACCCAGATCTCTAATCATAATTTGCCAGTCCCTAACCATTCTGATATGGGGGGAACACATGTTGAGAGCCAAATTGCAAAAGTAAAATAGAAGGGAATAAAGGATGCTGCCTTTAAATTAACCAATGGGCATTTCCACACACAGTCTACTTTATATAGAGATAATGACATATTATGTATATTGTGCTTAAAACAACATATTTACCAGTAATCAGTGACATTTTCATATGATGTACAGATTCATAACTTGGAAAAAAACAACAGCGTCAATGTTATTACGTACTGTGGAAAAAAATATGTCCATAAGAAAATTGTATCAACATTTTAATTTACAAAAAGATTCAAAATATGAAGGAAAAAAGTGTCTATTTTTCTAATTGTGAAAATGATTTAATGACTAAGAATCACACAAACATTAGATTCTATTCAGCCTCTATGCCTTGCAAAGAATTCATAATGAAAGACTAGACTCAGACTCAGATTCTATTCAGCCTCTATGCCTTGCAAAGAATTCACAATGAAAGACTAGACTCAGACTCAGATTCTATTCAGCCTCTATGCCTTGCAAAGAATTCACAATGAAAGACTAGACTCAGTTATCCCCCCACCCACCCATCCCAAACAGCTTGAGAGATAAACCCAGGTGGAACACACAATGCAGACCCCCCCCCCCCCCTCCCACTTATCAGTTGTACACAATGAGCCTGTGGCCTTTGCATTCCTGTTGGCATTGATTGTGTTCCTTTAGGCAAACTAATTAATTTGAGGAAATGAGGAAATGCAGTGTGCAGGCAGAGAAGAATTTTGTCTGTGGTTTATAAACAAGCAAGTCTAACACCACTGGACATTGGAACTATTATAAAACTATTATAAATTACATTGGAACTATTTTGAAATTATTATTAATTGTATTTAAAAATAGAAGCAAAACTAAATAGAAAAGAAAAGTCAAGAAAAAAAAAGTTGGTTAGTCCGTGATTTAAAAATGGTTTTGTTTTTCATTTCACTGCTTTTAAAGTATTATAATACTCTAATAATAATATTTCAGAATGATGATAATGTCAATAAGCCATATAAGCAAGGGAAAATTTACCGGTAAGTAAGAAAAAAAAATTAAACAACCCCTAAAAACTTAGTTTTTCATAAATCTTTTATAAGCAATTTGTTATGGGTTGGCATTTGCCTCGCAAAGATTTTGCCCTTTGCCATACACAAAGTTATAAAGAAACAAAGCGTAGAATGTATTGTCATGGGCTTAATGTCTATGTACAAAATTTCAGCTTCATAAGATGACAGAAAGTGGATCTATAAATCCTCCGTAAGTCAGGTCTCATACATACAAAAGCAGAGTTGATATACAAAATTGTCTAAATTATGAAATAAAATCAAGCAAAATACACCAACAAATTTTAAGCAAAAGCATTGTCATTTTTAATGTACTGTAGGAGAGACATTTTTAGTTATCAATTTTTAAGGTCACTTCAAAAGTTGTTTTAAACAAAATCATCCGAATGCACTTGTTAAAATATAAAACTAAACAACTACAATATTTTTTAAGACATTTTTTGCTCTCTGCATGATTTATAAGAAGTAAAGTAAAGTATCAGTCGGACCTAATTGATCATAGGGGTGGGGAAGCAGCGTTTGCCAATTTCTGTGGCCATGGCATACTAGGGGATGTGTGGCAAGCACAATGACCAGCCGCCTTTACTTTACCCCAACTAATGTCAGGTACCTTCCAGAGCTGGCTAGACTCAGGGACACCCTTGAGTCCCGGGAAAAAATTCTAGCCTTCACCGGGATTCGAACCCAGAACCTTTTGTACGCTCGCCCAGCCACTGTACCTCATAAGATTCATAAGATTCATCATTGTTATTAAGATGACTACTCAAGTACAATTATAAAAACACAATGGAAATGTGTACTAAAACTAGGGCCTAGATCATTATAAGATATTTTTCCAGAGTACCCAATCTATTTGGATATACTGTATTATTTGCCAGTATAAACTGATTAGTGGTTTTGATATCACATGCAAAGCTTATTAATACTTTATCAGATTAAAATCTTCAATAGAATTCACACTAAAAAATGTTTTTGAATTTGACAGCTTGTCAATAAAAAATATATTACCATTGTTGTGTTTTTCCAATGGCATGTTTATTTATGATTTTTAAGATCAACAAAACTACCGGTACTAGATTTATAGTACTCTAAAAAGTCAGAAGGTGATCTTACTTATGCATCATGTTAAATATTGCATTTGTGTAAAAAAAAATAATCTTGTAGCTTGTTACATTTTAAACTTCTATACAAAAACAGAACACTTTTCTTTTATATTATTAGTTAAAATAAAAATAATTTATTTATTTATTAAATTTTGAAAAATTTCTATTTTAAAATATATTAGTTTGAAGTACAATGGCTCCTTAATGTTCATACATGATTTTTTTTCTTCCTGTTTTTACCAATATGTTTGCTGATATTTGCACAAAAAACTTTTAATATTTGTCCCACCTGCAAAGTCAGCTAGTTAAAATTATTCTGTAGCACTACAACATATTTACAACATCCCGCTGAGTAAATGTCTGTAATAATGATATTAAAGCATTAATGAGTAGTGGTTAGAATGTAATGTAAATATTTGCAATGCTTAAGTGAAAATTATCATGGGAAAAATTCATGTCATGTGATGTTCGTCCTTTTTATACTTTGGAAAGGGATCTATGATAAATACCTAAAGTCTTACTGGTTATGAATCTTGAAAAGCATTAATGCAATATGGTGGCAGCGACTGCTGCGTGAAAGTTAAACAATAAACCCAGAAATACTATATTTTTAATATATACTAATTGTATAGTTAATTAATTAACTATGTTCAAGGTATGTGCTACAAGGGGGATTAAAAAATATACCGTATATACTCGCGTATAAGTCGCACTTTTTTTACAGAAAATTTCGACAAAAAGTAGGGGTGCGACTTATACACCCGACACTGTTTTTGAAAAGTTTGAAAAACATCACTACTCTATCATAAAGTTTCCTACATAACCCCTATAGTTGATTATAGTGATGTAGAATTATTAGGATATATATGCCTTTATTTGATTATGTTTGCCTTATGCACGATTAAAACCATTTTTGTATGGAAAGTTTCCAAATTAGGGTGAATATTTAGTAACTTTTATGTTTAAAAGGTATGCATCTTTTAGATATTAAACCGCAGTGTAACCTGGGAAGTCGGGTGCAACTTATGCGCGGGTCAATGACAACATATAAGAAAAAAAATCTTAAACTAGGGGTGCGACTTATGCGCGGGTCAATGACAACGTATAAGGAAAAAAATCTTAAACTAGGGGTGCGACTTATACGCGAGTATATACGGTATATGAAAAAAATTTGGCCTAAGCTGGGACAAGAGCAAGACTACAATGTTTTAGATAAAATATTGTTATGTCAGGTTTTTCAATTAAATTTTTTAAAAGTGACAAAGAACAAAGTCATCATGATATTCAATGATATTGTCAATTGTCATGATAAACTTGATAAAGCTTGATCCTGATCAGCATGCCAATCCAATGATAAATATTTTTAACAAGCCTATTTATTAGTAGGTTAGTACCTATCCTATAGGCCTACCTATACTATACTAGCAGTGGCATTATTTTATGATTATCAGTATTACTGTAAATTAGTGGGCCTATAAAATAAATAGAGGGCCTATAAACTTTAACTATTAGGCTACAGCTAAAGGCTAAAGCACTACGCCTACAGTATTATTATTACCATTACTAATTAGTAGATTGTATTACTATGACTTGTATTAATAAATTTAATATTTATGCACTATGTAACTATGTACTATGTCTATGACTATCATTGACTATGATTACCATGATTGTGATTCTATGATTAGGCTACTGTAGTTACACTGTAGTAACTGTATTAGGTATATCAATGAATATCATTACTATTATCATTAGTCATTAGTCATAGTCATTAGTCATTAGTATTAGTATTAGTAGCCTTACTATTAGTAGCCTATTAGATCTTTTGGGCCTACTAAATTTTGATAGTATGGTCACTTTTTAAGTTACATTTATATGACATTTATAAATTAATAGAGAGGACGATTTCGTCCACAAACTTTTACAAAGGCGGAAGTAATAGCTTTAATAGTTTTAACAATTCATTGAATTTCATTCATTCACAAAAACTAAACTACTAAACACTAACGAATCGAAAGGAAGTTGTTACTGTGTTTTGACTTGGCGAATAAGTAAATAACATTCATTTGATTACTTGTATTTTCCAAGAAAATGTATTTCAAATGGATAATATTTTGGGCAATATACAAGTTTAAAACAAAATAATTAAAATAAAGTACAACAGTTTTACGATCACTTACTAAAGAAAAAGTATAGAATATGTTTACGGAAGTAATGATCGAATTCTGTTATACCTTCGAACACTTCCTTACTACTTCTTTCTTTTCGGTTTTTATCTTTGCACGAAATGATATTAATACAGTGATATAACAAAAATCGATCATCGCGTGCACACCCTAGCTTAACATCAACGTATAGTAACACCAAAGCATCGACGACAATCGACACCTGATGTTATTGGTGTTAGAGGCATTTAGATTTTAAGAGTAACCCTTTTATTTAGATCGCTAGGCTGTTATATTTAAATTTACGTTGACAAAGTGATTAGGCCTACATGTCTTATCTCCCTTAGAAAATAACCGAAGAAAGGACAGCTTTAGAAATTTGTCTGAGCAGTTTTCATCTACGAAATAAAAACATGCATAGTTTAAATATAACAGGAATAGATAAATGGTAATGGTAATGGTAATTTATATAGCGCTTCTATCCATGCTATTTTAGCATGCTCAGTGCGCTCTAGAAGACTATTAATCTGTGAGAGGTTTCACTGCTGCCGGTTAAGCGCATGTGATAACATCTCAATATTAACGTCATCTAGTCCCAAAACTACTGTAGGGCGACAGGGATCTGCCGGTGGCGGTGCTCGAACCCGCGACGTGTCAAGTGATTTTTGGTTGACAGTCTGGTGAGCTAACCGCTAGGCCAGCCGGCTTCACATAGTATTCGATATAGATCTAGTAAATGTATAAACAATAAACTGAGAATGTAGGCCTGTATATCAATTATGATAATAACTTTATAAAACGTCATCAAGTTATCTGGGAGTGGGCTAGGCCCGAAGGTGGCTAACAAGACCATTTCAATTCGAGCCCGGAAGGGTTGGTCACAATGGGGTCATCTGTGTGCTGTTCGCTTACTGACCCTGGTTTTTCTGCGGTGTCACTTTAGAGCTGCATTGCTTTGTCATTTTGTTGCTAGCGAGGCACTTCTTCGGGCTTTAAATTTGCTACGCCGAGACGCGATATTGATGTCAACAATTTTCAGGTATATCATCAGGGTGTATTTGAAACGTTTCTTTTTTGTCTCAATGGGGGGCGCTGTCCTCTTTGCAGCTCTCCATAGAGTATTAACTTCTATGGCATCCGTTCATCTGGCATGCGCACAACGTGACCAGCCTATCTAAGCTGAGCATTACTTAGCATTGTTTGTATGCTGGAAAAGCCAGCCCGTGCGAGCACATCTGTATGTCCGGCTCTTTATCTTGCCACTTAATTTTCAAGAGCATTATAATGAATTTCAGATGGAAGTGGTTCTATTTCTTGACGTGACGGTTGTATACTGTCCAGGTCTCACAGGAGTAAAGGAGGATAGGGGGAACAAACTACTAGATTGCTAGCTTGATGCCACTCCGACCCCAGACTTAACTGGAGCGTTCCAAAAGATGCACATAGGCTCTCGTGAATCTGATGTTTATTTCTTATCTCTGTGGACTGTTTGTCGTGTGCTTGTGAGAGAGTGCTGTTCACGTTGTTGAGCTTCTGGCCGTTGTTTGTAATGGATGGTTCGGTGTTTTCACAGCCAGGGGTAGGCTAGTACGGCACTTCCGTCACTTTTGGTTGAGATGGTGGTGAGCCTGTAGTTCGTGCATGCTGTCGAAGACTAGACCCATAAGGTATTGCACGTCTGCCTCTGTTACAGATCTTAGAGCGCAGTCATCCGCGAACAGAAAGTCCCGTATTGTCTCAACCTGGGTTTCGGATTCTATACCATTACAAACTATACATTTTATATTATAAACTATACATATTACATTTTGTATGTAAGATTATTTATTTCAATATTAATTTATTGCTATTTTATGCAGGTTCAATAATAAAGTGGATTAAATTTGGCTTCCAGATTTATGTAACGGTTTGTGAACCATCCGGATATAGTCATGCGATTAGTATACCGGACTGACAACATGATGAACACCTGGTTTTATTTAGCCCTACCGCCATCCAATTTCTTCCACCCTGCAAGAGTTTGGGCCAAGGACGTGATCATTTTCTATCTAAAAGGAACGTCTGTAAACTTATAAGATAAACCAAAGACTATAATAAGATGGACCGCTTGCTATATTTTTAGAGCTGATTAGTTAGTTTGCGCACGCGCGGCCTTCAATACGTCCTTAAGTTTTCCGGTGCACATCTAAGATTATAATCAGATGGACCTCTTTCTCTATTTTTAGAGCTTGAAACTTGTTTTTTTTTCCCGTCTTTAATGACTGCTAAATTTTCCTAAAGACTTCCGCAGTATGCAACTTTCGATTTTAATCTTAATTTTCCATTGAGAAAATTTTAGCGAATTACTAAATAGAAGTCTAGAGGACGTAGTGCGATCGGAAATTCTGAAAAGCGAAGTCATACAGTATATCATCGAAATTATGTTTTCCACATAGATCACGCTCAATAGCGAGAATTGCCAAGTTGTTCAATCTATCTTCTTGTGTTGTTGACCTCAAGTAATTCTTGATTAGTTTGAGGCGCGAGAAGCTTCTTTCACCAGATGCCACAGTTACGGGTATTGTTACAAATATTCTGAGTGCAACAAAGTAGTTTGGGATAGCAGTGTATCTTTCATTAGTTGACAGATAAGTCAAAATGTCTACCGGGGTTTTGACGGTATTTAGTAGAAGTTACCTTAAAGATTCCATTTCATCAGCTCATTCTCGCCCACATATATCTGTTGACTGGTCTGTTGATGATGTCAATGCTTGCTCGAGGCTCTGTAAACTTTCGTATGTCATTACGCTGAAGGCTCTTGAAGCTGACAAGAAACCCAAATAGATTGTGGTTTCATTTCAGTTGTTCAAATCTCGGCTGCAAGGACTGAATTTCAGTGTCCACAATGCTGTTGAAGCACTTTATCCTGTATTCATCGTCAGCATTTCCAGGTGTGAAGTTTTTAACAGATTTATCATAGTGCCTTTTCATTTGACGTTTGGCTGGAAAGATTGCAACAACTTCCATGTTTTCGGCCAATTCCTTTGCTGTAACAAGAATCTGAACAAACCGATCAACTCTCAGTTTCCTTAGCCAAGTCATCAAGTTGTACGAATCCATTGCAGTGCTCAAATCTACTGTTCAATTTTCATGTACAATTTTCATGTTCTGCTAGTCTTGTGGTACAGTTTGCCACCCTTCATTTACAAAGGAGCTTTTTTGTTTTCCCAGTAGGCGACAGTAGAAACAATAGATCTTGTCTGATGACACAGAATATATCAGCCAAGGACGCAAAATACTTTCACCATTGGATTAGCGCGGGGCCTATGAAAGTGCGGGGCCCACTGCGGCCGCATAGGTTGCAGTGGCCTAGGACCGGCCCTGCCTCTTGGAGGTCTCTCGCGTGCCATTGAAAATCGCTCTGCGTGCCAAGTTTGGCACGCGTGTCTTAGATTGCCGACCCCTGCAGCAGAACATAGGTTCTCAACGGATAACGCCTCCCCCCCCCCCCGCCGGGGGCGGTGAGAGGCTTTTGGGGGGGGGGCGCTGACATTCCCGGGGTCGATTGGGGGCGGTGAAGGGCAAGTGGGTGGTACAAACGTACCTGATATAATTTTAACACCTCTCAGCTATTTGAATCAATTAGTTTTTGGATGAAATATGATGTAAACGCAAGTGCTGTAAAATATCTGATATACGCCAACAGTAGGCATACGTATTATTTAATTACTAAGAAATATGAATCGCAATGACTTTTCGATGAAGTAGGGGTCAGTATTTGGCAAATATGGTATGCGGCCGTCTGGTAAGTTCGCCGGATTGTCGCCTTAGCATTTGCTAATATTAATATTTTGATCTCAATTTTACCGAGATGTCTTTTAATGCGTTATAATTCTTTGTAATACTTGTTAATTGAAGTTATTAACTTGTTATCATTATTCTTACGCGGTATAGATACGAAGAAATTATACAAACTGGGTAGTTATTGTAATGCTTAAATAAAAAAATATACATATAAACTCTTTAGTCATATAATATTTATAAAATGTTCATATACTTTTCACAGTTTTACCATTTCAAAGTTATAAATGTAAGCCATTTATTTTTGTAACAAAAGAAAAAAAAACATTAGAAATATTATTAGCTCAAATGAAACGGGCTAATTATCTCCCTTTAATTAACAAATGTTTCCACATTTAAATTTGATTCAATAGTGATGCCGAACAAGTGATGTTTTGTAATGTAACAAATATTGCTGATTATTATTATTTCTTTAAATACATTCAACGTTATGGTATTCATAACAAGATTTAATTATTAGAGGATTAAAACTATTTACGTTAAACAGTTGTGAATAAACATTTCCTGCATTAATTGTTTTGTCCATTAATTTAAGGAGTTTATATTTTAAACATTAATAATTACAGAAATTACAAAATGTAGTGCTATTAAATAAGTCTCTTATATTTCTAATTTAATACTACAAAAAAAAATTGTTTTAGAATTAATTATATTTATGTTTAATTAAAGAAGATGAGCTAAAAAAACTCGTTTAAATATAATTAGTCTGTATCAATTAATGAGCGGCCAAGTGTAGATAACCTCTTTGTATGCTTAAAAAAAATTTCACGTGAGATAAAATCTGTTCACAGGTGTAAGTTGAACCAAAAGCTGAAAGTAAATGAGCGAATGCCTAGCAGTTGAAAAAATAGCAGATGACGATATACTTTTTTTTATTGTTGGCCAATTTAATAATTTTCTTGTTATGTCTTTGACAATGCCTTTATTATTCTTATGTACTTTGTGGCAAAATAAATTTTATTCATTGACGAGGACTACAAGCAATGGCCACTGAACTCAGAGGTGCGTAGGTTAGCAAACGATGACTGTTTAAAGATAATGTATGAGACTTGGATTCGGTGCTCGAGTTTTTGAAAAGCAAATGCGATTCTTTGGGAGAAAATCAATCAGCTTCTCTTGGTCTGTGAGTTTTGGCAACAATTTTGTATTGCATTCTTATCACCCTCTTTTGTGGAAAGTTGATTTTATGCTATTACCATTTGGTTGTCAAAAAAGAAAAACAATCTGCAAATATTGAAGCGTGAAGACCTAAGGCTTTTGCAATCAAAATTGAAACACATAATATAGACTAACTACTAGCAACACACCAGGCAAAAGATTCACATTAATATTGATTTATTTAAACCTCTTGTTTATGTAATTTTTTGACCTATTAATTCTTACAATATGGTACCTTTTTAGTTTTTTTTAAATAATAAATCACACAAAAAGTCTAAAAAAATTTGCGGAAACTAAAGTCCAGGGGGGGGGGGGGAAGGGGCTCTAAAATAAAGTTGGGGTATGCGGAAAAAGGTTGAGAATCTATGCAGTAGATCGTATATATAGAAATATAAATGATAAAAAAATATTTATAAGGTGTTATTTAACAATTTTGTAATGATATTCTATTTAGTGGCCGACCGAAATTCGATTTCGTTGCCGAAGTGGGAAAGTAGGAAGCCAAAAAGTTAGCTTTCTGTTTGCATTCGGTTTTGGCAGAAACTGATATGACTTTTGGTCATCAGCCGAACATCTATTTAATTTTAACTTTCAAAATTCAGACTGCAACGCTAGTACAGCATCTATAACTCTGCTTATTGATAATTTCATTTAATTAAACTGTTGCGAATTAATATTTGTAAAGTAGACATTTCTTTTCAGTATCTAAGCTATACAATAACACAGGAAAGCAGATGCAACAAAGAAATAAATAGAACAATCGCAATATCTATTATTATTATTATTATTATTATTATTATTTCATCAGATTAAGCAGTGTCAGTGTCTCAAGGGATGCTCCACCAGGATCCAGACCCATTGTTATAAAAGTTTAGCTCGTCCCATCCTGGAGTACGCATCGACTGTATGGGATCCTCATCAACAACACCTGATATCTAAGCTGGAGATGACCCAACGTCGAGCGGCACGTCGTATCTTACAGGACTACGGCCTTAAAACTAGCGCCTCAGCTTTGGTGGCCCAACTCCAACTGGAGCCCCTACATCATCGCAGAGCGATAAACAAGGTCACCACTATTTACAAGATCGTGAACCGCCACGTGGAAATGTCCACTCAGCCAGGCCGAATCCAACAGGTGTCCCGCTCTACCCGAGGCCATCAGCTCAAGCTGCATGTCCCACATGCACGCACCGACGTCTACAAATATTCTTTTTTTCCGTCAGCCATTAGGCTGTGGAACACCCTGGACCAGGCCTCCATCACTGTTCCTACAGTTCAGGCTTTTAAATCGTCACTGAAGGGCTGGTCTAAAAACCTAAAGTGACACTCTGTCATCTGTTTATAATTGTTGTTTGTGATGCTTTTTATTTTATGTGTATTTAAATTGTGGACTCTTCCCTCGGTTCTAACGGGGTCTCCACAGTATTATGAAGAAGAAGAAGATAGGGCCTCTGTCAAAGCACGCCACTCTTCACGGTCTCTTGCTAGTCGCTTCAATTCTTCCCAGCTCTTTCCAGTTCTTTCAGTTTCATCCAGTATGCTTCGTCTCCATGTTCGCTTGGGTCTTCCTCTATGCCGTTTACCCTGGGGATTCCACTCTAAGGCCTGTCTAGCTCTGTTGTTGTTATCTTTCCTGAGGGTGTGTCCAATCCATCTCCACTTCCTTTCCATGATTTGTTGTTCTACTGTTCTTTGTGCACACCTCTCCCACAGCTTGGAGTTTTCTACCTTGTCGAACCATTTTATTTTGAGTATATTTCTTAGGCATCTGTTAACAAAGGTCTGGAGTCTATTTTTAGTTTTCTCTGTCGTTCGCATGTTTCGGACCCATAAAGTAGGACCGTTTTAATGTTTGTGTTAAAGATCCTTACTTTAGTTTTGACAGAGATGTATGTAGATCTCCAGGTTTATTCGACGTTCGATGTCCTCGTCTGCTCTTCCTGATGCACTGACCACACTTCCAAGGTATACAAAGTGATTCACTTGGTCTAAGCTTTGGTTTTCTACTTGTATGTCGCCATCTTGTTGGTGGTTTATTTTCAACACTTTGTTTTTTTATGGTTTATACCGAGTCCTACTCTTTTTTCCGGTCTCACTCAAAGCTGTGGTCTTCTCTTGCATATCCTGTAATCTGTGGGACAGAATGGCCAGTTCATCTGCAAACTCTAAGTCTTCTAGTTTTTGCATTAGGGTCCATTGTATTCCTTTTCCTGAGTTAGCATAGGCTTCTTTTGTGACCCAGTCTAGTACTAGAAGGAACAAAAGTGGTGAAAGGAGACATCCTTGCTTGACTCCAGTTGTAACATGGAATTCATCTGACATCTCACCATTATGTACTATTTTGGCAGGTAAAGTTTTCATAGAGACTTTTGATGATGGCTATTATTTTATTAGGTATTCCATAGTGCCTCATGATTGACCATATTGTCTCTCTATTAATGCTATCAAAAGCCTTTTCAAAGTCCACAAATGTAGCATAGAGTGGAGATTGCCATTCAATAGATTGTTCTATAATGATCCGGAGTGTTGCTATCTGGTCAATGCATGATCTTCCTCTTCTGAACCCAGCCTGTTCTTCTCTTAGGAGATCATCGCAGGCTTCTTTAATTCTGTTGAGTATTGTTCTGCTGAAGACCTTGCTTGGTACTGAGAGCAGAGTAATTCCTCGCCATTTATCACATCTTGACAGGTCCCCATTCTTTGGAATTTTAATCAGTAGGCCTTTTTTCCATTCTGCGGGAGGGGTTTCGGTTGACCAAATTTTATTCAAGATATTGTGGAGTTGGTTAACAATTTCAGCTCCTCCTTCTTTTAGGACCTCAGGTGGTATATTGTCTATGCCTGCTGCTTTGCCTGTCTTCATTTTATTGATGGCCTTCCATATTTCTTCTATGGATATTTCTTCCATATTTATGTCCAGTGTTTCTCCTGTGGTCAGATCGGGTGGATTTAGAGGGGTTGGTCTGTTTAGCACTTCCTGGAAGTATTCTTTCCATCTTCTGAGCTGGTCATCTATGGAAGAGAGGAGTTTACCTTGTTTGTCTCGGACTGGCACATTGTAGTTAGCTTTCTTGCCACTCAAGAGTTTAGTAATTTTATATAACTGTTTTAGGTCTCCTTTTCCTGCTGCTTCTTCTGCTTGCTCAGCTAGTTTATTATAAAATGTTCTTTTATCATGTCTAAGCATTTTTGAGACCTCTTTTGAAATTGTATGATACTCTTGTTGTGTTAGTTGTGTATGTTTTCTTGTTTTAGCTTGGTTTACTGTTTGTTTTGCATGTTTCCTGTCTTCAATTCTTTGCCATGTCTCGTCGCTAATCCAATGCTTTTTGTTTTTTGGGGCAGGTCTTAGTTCTTCATTACAAGTTCCTATAATAATTTCTTTGAAGTTATCCCAGTTTTTGTCTATGCTTTCCTCATTATCATCTGGTTATAGTGCAGATAATCGGTTTTTAAGGGTTAATTGTAATTCACACTTCCTCTGTGAATTCTGGAGTTTGTCTAGGTCGAATTTGGTTCTCCTGTTTGTTTTTGACCTTTGTTTGGCTAACTTTATTTTTAGCTTGGCCACTACCAGGTGGTGATCTGATCCAATGTCTGCTCCTGTAATGTGCTCCTCCAAGTGCGGCATATAGCGATGTGGTCTATTTGAATCTCTGTTTTGTTGTCTGGTGAGACCCACGTTGCTTTGTGGCATTTTTTGTGTGGGAAGATGCTGCCTCCGATCACCAGTTCATTGAATGTACAGAAGTTAGCAAACATCTCTCCATTTCCGTTCATGTTGCCCAGTCCGTGTATGCCCATTGTCTTCTCTCTCCCTTTGTTTTCATTTCCTATTTTAGCATTCATATCTCCCATGAGGATCAGTATATCTCTTTTGGGTATTCTACCCACTATACTTTGAAGTCGTTCATAGAATGCAACTTTATCTTCTTCGGGTGCAAGGTTGGTGGGAGCATAGCACATGACGATGTGAACATTTTGGAATCTTGATAGAAATTTTGCTCTAATAATTCTGTCTGAAACAGGCTCCCATTCCAGGAGACTTTTAAATGAATCTTTGTTCAATAGGAGTGCCACTCCATTTTCATGGGTGTCCTCTTCGTTTTCCATTCCAGAAAAGAGCAAAGTTTCACCTGTTTGAAGCCTAGTTTCTCCAAAAGTGTTCCACCGTACTTCACTCAGTCCCAAAATTTGCAATTTGTAGTTAGCCATCTCTTTGGCGACTTGGGCGCATCTGCCTGGTTCTAGCAGGGTTCGGACATTCCATGTACCCAAGCTGAAGGGTGCCTTTTGCATTAGGAAATGTTTCTTTTTCGTCGGTTTGAGTAGGGTTTTCGGCTCTGTGGGATTCATTTGGAATTTCCCCACACAGCTTCATAAATCTCCTTTGTGGAGCCCTACTCTCGCCTCTGACTGTGTTTTGTAAGTTCGCTTTGATTTTGGTTTCTGTAACGTATTGTTTTTTCCATGGCCGGGTTGTAAGCCCTGCACACAACCGTCTGGGATGATTCCCTTTACAGCTCTCTGGATAGCTGCCTTATTTTCGGGTAAGGTTCCCAAGCCTTTGTGGATCCTTCCACTTCCTGCAAGGCAGCTGGTTCTGATTTTGGTCCGCCCCGGGTATTTGATTTCCCCGGTACCTACCATATCTGGTGGGCGTTCCCGAATCCGCCACCCGGGGAGGCGCTCGATGGGAGATCAGAAACTCCACACGAGGTCATGAAAAACAGGAGTATCAAAATATGTACCAAAATGCGCATACTCAAGGGATATGTTTGGTCTGTTCTTCTAAATGGGTGTGAATATGGACAATAGATAATGAAACAAGGAAAGGATTGGAGGCAGTAGAAATGTGGTTTCTAAGATGCTGAGAGAAGAAAACAAATGCTGAGGTGTTAACATCATATGTGCCACAATATCACTCATCAAAAATATAATGAATAGACAAATGAAATTCTTAGGACACCTCTATAGGAAAAAAATTATGGAATAGAAAGACTAGCTTTGTGTGGAAATAAATCTGGTAGGAGAGACAGATGAAGAAAAAGTATAACATACGTGGAAAGCCTGAACGAATGGACAACAAACAATAGCTGTAAGCAGTACCGACTTCCTTGAAACAGCATAACAACCGAGAGATATGGAGAGTCATGTTCGCTGATGACCTGGCATCCGATGGTGAGGATGATGATCATGGGCGCCCGCAGGGGGGGGGGCAAGGGGGGGCGCTTGCCCCCCCTGGAAAAGTGCCCCCCCCCCCCCGGATTGATAGATAAAAAAAATTGTTTATACTAAAATAGAAATAAAAATAATAATTAACAAATTTATAATTAATTGTAACAACTGTGACTATTTCCATTGTCATATCGATCTCATTATCTTTGGGGATTAATCAGGTATACCACATTGACAATTTTGATAGTGATGCCTGGAGTTGGTTTGATTTTTGGAAAACGCGAGGATACAAAAGTAGCCAAGATTTCATCGACGTGTTACCTTTTACAAAGTTTTATCCGGCTGTCAGGAATGCCTTACTAGTTTTGCTAACATTACCAGCAACAACATGTACGGTGGAGCAATCGTTCAATAAATTCGTCGGCATTTTACGTCTCGAGAGACGATCCATTTCCCTTACAGGCCCTCATGTGGCTAAAGAGGCCAATCCTGGACGTACAGGCACGGTCACACTTGCTGCAGTTGAATGTAGCGGAGTGGACCACATATTTCTCCACCGTCTTTTTCCTGGCGCGCTCCTCTCCCACCAGCCTGGAACCTTCTTTGATTCCTGCCCTCCAAGTGGGTCTATCCTGCGCCATGATCTCCCGTTTGGGTCAATTTGGAGTTGTTTTATATCTCTTTTGCAGACATACGAAAATCTCAGTTTTGGACGTCCAGCAGGTCTCTGTCCCGAAGCTAACGTTCCATATAGAATGTCCTGTGGAAGTCGACCCAGTGGCATTCGGCGTACATGACCTAGCCAGCTGAGACGTCTGTTACTGAGAGTAATGCGGATGTCTTGACACCCTGCTCGGCATACATGACCTAGCCAGCTGAGACGTCCGTTACTAAGAGTAATGCGGATGTCTTGACACCCTGCTCGGCATACAAGACCTAGCCAGCTGAGACGTCCGTTACTGAGAGTAATGCGGATGTCTTGACACTCTGCTCTTCGTAGGACCTCTGCGTTTGAAACCCTGTACTGCCATCTTATATCTAAAATGCGTCTGAGACACCTGAGGTGAAAGGTGTTCAGGTTTCTCTCTTCCCAGGAATATGTGCTCCATGTTTCAATGCCGTACAGCAGGGTACTCAGAACGCATGTTCGATAAACTAGTGACTTAGTGGAGCGTGTAAGCAGCGGGTTCATCCAGACTCGTTTTTTTTATAATCTTGCCATAGTGCCCATGGCTTTAGCTATTCTACTATTAATCTCCCCATCTAGGACACACTGCTTGAGATTTTGGCTTTGAGCCTGTTTAGATTGAAAAGCTTTCCAGATCTCCTTGTGTCAAGGTAGACACCCTCGTTGCAGTCTCCATAAGCATAGTTCAGTAGACACGAGAAGAATATTCCAAACAGGGTGGGTGCATGTACGCAGTCTTGTTTAACACCGCTGCGGACTAAGGGCTCTGATTAAACATCACTGTGCACCTGGTTTTCTTATAAAAAAAAACAGGCAATGAAAGAGAGCAGTTTTTGGAGGGAATCCTATTTTTGCCAGGTGTTTGAGGAGTCCACTTCTGCTGACCATATCAAATGCTTTAGTGAGATCAACGAAAGCAATGTATAATGGCTTATTCATCTCGCGGAATCTCTCTTTTAGCAGTCGAAGGGAGGAGATCATGTCTATAGTGGATCTGCCGCTTCTGAAACCGCACTGAGACTCTGGATAGACTCTAGATGCCAGCACCTGCAGCCTTGATAGTGCCTCTTGCAAAGATTATACCAACTATGCTCAAGAGGGAGATTCCTCTGTCTTTTTGCAGTCGCTGCGGTCTGCTTTGTTCTTATATAATGTAACGAAATCTGCTAAATGGCTGTGTGACGCGTCTAGTGTGACAACACTATGCTAGCAGTCACCGCTGGCTAGCAGTGTAACTGTAAAAGGTGTGCAATTAGTAAATCTCTCTGGCTAGTATATAGCCTTTCCACAACAAGTCCAATGTAGTACCTCCTCGTGGTGTCGGATGTACACTGGAGCTGCGAGGCTCCAAGCTGAACTGAAATGATCTTGGCGGAGGTTTGTCCCCTAGATGTGAGGCAGGTATGGTAGCACATTACGTCGTGTAAAAACATGGCTTAGATCATAGGTTCTCAACGGGGTTATTCAACTAATAAGGAATAGGAATAGCAATGACGTTTCGATAAAGTGGGGGTCAATATTTGGTAAATATGGTGTGCGGCCGGCTGGTCCTATTGTTGATTCACCGGACTGTCAACCCTGCTGACCGTTCACTGTCGCCTTAACACATGTTAATATTATTGTCTCAGTTTTGAATTCTTTAAATTACTGTCAAAGCTATCGTTAAAGGGTATAGATATGTAGCAATCATACAAACTGAGTAGTTATTGTGATGCTTAAAAATATACATATACATTATTTAGTCATATAATATTTATATAATTTTCAAATATTTTTTACAGTTTGATCATTTTAAAGTTAAAAGTGTAAGCCATTAATTTTTTATATAAAAGAAAAAAATACAGAAATATTAGTTCAAATGAAACGAATTAATTATCTCCCTTTTAATTAACAAATGTTTCCACTTTTGATTCAATAGTGATGCCGAAAAAAGTTCTGTTTTGTGATATAACAAATTTTACTGATTATTATTATTACTAGTGGTTATGCCCGTCAAAATGATGGAGAAACGAACGACTACAATATTACAATATTAGTTAAGTTAAGTTAATATTAATGTTAAGAGAGAAAGAAAAGAGACTATTAAAATGAACGTTTCTTTTCGGCATTTAGTTTTTGTTCTTTTTAATTGTTTCTGACCCTGGCATATGCATAATAATTGTTACTGTCAAGCGTCTGATATTATAACGTAGCAAACAGTTGTGTTGACTTGACTTGTTATTAAAAATAGCCTATTAAATTAACAATAATATACTATCTAAAAGAAAAAAAAACCACAATACCAAACAATAAAAGGTAAATAATAAAAAAAGCGTAGAAAATAATATTTCAATACAATACAAACTAAAGTGATAACGATTTTTTCGGTATTTAATTTTTGTTCTTGCTTATTGTATTAATAAAACAGTGTTGAGAATGTTTCTTTCGGTATTTAGTTTTTGTTATTTTTTTTTTTTGTTTCTGGTCGACCTGAACCTGACATATGCATAAGAATTGTGGCCTCAAGGACTGGCGTAGTGTGTAAACCGCCGATACATTCCCATTAAGAATACACTGGCGGGCGAACGCATGGGGCACAGGGGGAGGAAGCAATGGACGCTGCAATCCCGTCTCGAGAACCACCCGGTGCCTGGATGCATGTACCTATAGTATAGGATTTGTGCTACCGGGTGACAGTGCAGGTATACGGGCGAGCCACTACGATAATGATCCTTAGGGGAACCGCAGTGAACGATCGCTGGGCTGCGGAAACCTTCCCCGTTACACGGCACGCCACGCCTTGGGCGTGTCGTTGGGTGGCTGGGGCCTGGACAGAGATTGCTCAATCCTAAGCGTTACGCCCTTGACACAAGAGCCGAAAGGCTAGTCCGGGTTTTTTAAAGAGACTTTTAAATTCGATATTAAAATGTAGCGAACAGTTGTGTTGACTTGACTTGTTATTAATTATATTAAATTAAAAATAATATACAATCTGAAAGAAAAAAAACATAAATACAAAACAATAAAAAAGGTAAAAAATATTTAAAAAAAAATAGAAAATAATATTTCAATGAAATAAAAACTAAAGTGAGAAAGATTTTTTCGGTATTTAATTTTTGTTCTTGCTTATTGTATCAATAAAACAGTATTGATAATGTTTCTTTCGGTATTTAGTTTTTATTTTATATTGTTGCTGTCAATCTTATGGTACCCGGTATTTGAAAGTAATCATTTATAAGCCTAACTTGTTTTTTTATAATTCGTATCATTTAATTTATAGGGTGTATAAAGTCGCCTTTTAAAGGATATTCTCCAATAACAACGTAAATCCATTAAATAATTAAAACATTTGGTTACTTTTACTTAAAAGGATAATGCAAACATCAATAATGAAAAAATAATTTCATAGACATTACGTCATACGCTAGTATTTTGTTTAAAGTAAACCATTGAAACTCTCTAAGCCAAATTGCAGTGCGTAGCTTTTAAAAAAGGTCTCGCCACATTAAAAAAACAACAGTAGAATTGGGAAAACCCGGAAAGACCCTCGCGTTCAACATAGTGAATGTCGCGTTCAATATAGTAAATGAACGGAAATGGCCATTTGCTATGTACCGTTATATTTATTTGCATAGATGGATATGACATTTTGCATTTTTTAAATCAACACATTTATGATTATAAGTGATAAAATAAAATTATCTTTTGGAGGACGTTTCCAATTTATACATTTAATTTTTGGCCCGAATAGTCAAACGGCTTAGGAGCCTATAGCGAACAAACATATATATAAATATATATATATATATATAAACAAACATATAAACAAACTCACGGTAATTATATATGTTGATTGATGATGATGTCTTTAAATACATTATATACATTCAACATTGTGGTATTCATAACAAGATTTAATTATTAGAGGATTAAAATAATTTACGTTAAACAGTTGTAAATAAACATTTCATGCATTAATTGTTTTGTCCATTTAAGGAGTTTATATTTAAAACATTAATAATTACAGAAATTACATGATATAGTGCTATAGGCCTATATATGTTTAATTAAAATTAAGTTGGGGGCGGGGGCGTGAGCGGAAAAAGTGTAAAAGGGGGCGGTGAGCCGAAAAAGGTTCAAAACCTATGGCTTAGATTGCTTAGATCTACAATGTCAGATGAACGTCTGTCAAGGTAGTGCATGTTTTGCGTACACAAAGGCAAAGTGAACTGCAACAAAAAAGATTTTATGGACAAAATCGGAGATATGTTTGGTAGCGATAACAGACGACTCCAGTTCTTGAATTAAGAATACATTTTATTTTGAATTTACGTTGTAATATTGTTTGTTTAAAGTAAGGTTTGTTGTATTGCTACAGTATGCCCTTCATTACTACAGTGTACTACAATTACTTCAGTGTTCTGTCCGTTCGTTCACCATACAAATACGCTCAGTAAATTAAAACTACATTAAAACCTTACTAAAAATATTTTGCCCCCCCCCCCCCCTAGAAAATTTTCTGCGGGCGCCCATGATGATGATCTTATCTTATCTTACTTATCTTATCTTATAGTAGAAAATTGAAGTTAAAAATAAACAGATTATTTAATCACCCCAAAGAATGTTGAAAAATTAAGTGTGGCTTAAATGGCTTTGTGTTATGCACCTAGGTCACCACCTTTATTTTCTTTTATTTTTGTGTTTTGTTTGATTTTAAAATTTTATAAAAAATTATGTCATTATATTTGAATACATAATTTTATATAAAGTTTATTTTGCCTTTTAAGTTATTAAAGTATTCAATTCTGAATAAAAATGACTCATAATTCATGCATAATATACAACTGTATGTTAGCCCTACTTTTTATATGGTTTAGGGAAGGGGTCGACAACCTATCGCTAAGAGCGTGCCATAATAGGATTTCTAAATCATCCAGCGTGCCAACAACAAAAAGGTCAACCTGCTCTTTTATACTTTTTAAAATCCTATATATAGGATAATTGATTTAACTCCATAGTAAGACCAAAAGCAAAAGCAAAGCAGATTTTTTTAGAACATCGATAAAGCTTTATACATTTAATTTTCCCAATTAATTAGATTTTATTTGTTCTAAGTTTTACCGAAGACCTTATTATGTCCTTTTATTTTTATGTTTCAACTTTTTTTCGTCATATTTAACATTAGGCGGATTAGGTATGTAGTACTTATACAAACTGGGTAGTTAATGTAGTGTTTAAAAATATACATACAAATTCTTTAATTATGTAGTATTTCTATCATTTTTAAAGACTTTTTACATTTTGAATTTGATCATTTTAAGTTTACAAATTGTTAAACATTCATTCTTTTATTAAAGAAAAAAAATATATTAGCGCAAAAACAAATTGGGTTAATTATCTCCCTTTAATTAAAAAAAACGTTTCCACATTTAATACTATAGTGATGCCAAAAAGTTCTGTTTTGTAATATAACAAATATTATTTCTTTTTAGAAATATAACATTACAAGATTTCATTTCCTGCATTAATTGTTTGTACATTTAAGTAGTTTATCTCCTAAACATTTATAATTACAGAAATTACATAATAAAATGCTATTAAATAAAAAGATTTATTAAATTTACAATAAATATATTTTCTTTGGAATTACTTATATTTATGTTTAATTAAAGAAGATGAGCATACAAACTTTAAAAAATGTAATTAGTCAGTAGGCTATCAATTAATGAGCGCCTTGTCTCTTTGCTAATTGTATTTAGTCACTTCAATGGGATATCAAGGAGTGGACTGGCTTGTCTCTTGCAGACTCAACGAGGGCGGCGTAGGACCGAGATAAATGGCCTAAAATTATCCAACTGTCAAAAAATGGTGCCCCAACGACCCTCGCACGGGTTATGGATAGAAGAAGAAGAAGAAGAGATTTAGTCACTTCTGAGTGGTCAAGTGTAAGTGACCACTTTGTCTGCTTTAAACATATTTCATGGGCGATAAAACGTGTTCACAACTGTAAGTTGAACCAAAAGCTGAAAGTAGAAGAGCGAATGCCTAGCAGTTGAGAATAGCAGATGACTTTCCTAAGCAGCTTCCTTCCAAATTTGTTCCGCAAATGGAACACATTTTAATGACCATTTTTTAAATGTTTAAAATTCAACTCGTTGCATTTTTTAAATCGTCAATATCCCTCGACTTAAAAGAAAGATCTACTTCTAAGAAGGGTGTAGTAAGATAAAACAGCATTGATGTGCTACGAAAAAATGTCCATGAATTTAAAATCTTGCCTTCGGTTATATTGATATGTCTTAATATCGGGATGAACATGTAGTTAAATGTTTTAAACTGATTTCACGGCAAGATATGTCCAGTTTCAGTGCATATTAATTCCAGTGGTCTAACAGCTCAAAGGCTGTTTTACACCGTCATTGTAAATGCCAGTTCAACTCAATGAAATGTGTCACTATGTCATTCAGAAACATCGGCTTCAACAGTCAGTTTCCCTCATTCAGAACCGGAAATTTTTTTTTAATTTTATCAATAAAAAAACACCACCCCCTGCGTGTCATTTAAAATCGCTCTGTGTGCCAAGTTTGGCACGGGGACCTTAGGTTGCCGACCCCTTGTTTAGGCTACTTAAATAGAGTACCCATATACTAGTTAATATTACACAAAAATGTAAAGTCTTTTAAAATCATTTGTTTAGCAATTTCGGTTTTATCTTTCAGTTTCGGCTGCGGTTTCTGCCGAAAGTCAGTTTATAACTTTCGGTATGTTTTCAGCAGAAACCAAAACATTGGGGTTTCGGTCGACCTCTAATGCTACTCCATTTATTATAACACCACAAAAACGAATTAGATTCAAATCAAAAGGTCGTAACTTAAAGCAAGCTAGAAAGTTATTTTATTTTTATTATTTTTTTTATTTATTTTAATACACTTGATATTTAGTTTGAACAGAGCTTCTGGCTATGTTATTTTTTGCTTATTCTTTTGTTCTTGTTGTTCAATGAAGTCTAAGCCCCAGTCACGCACAAGTTGATTTTCAAAGACTCATTGAATATACCAGAAGACTGGACTCCAAAAGTGCATTGCCAGTTGTTGCTTTTTACAATTTTCTTTTTATTTAAAATGTGTTTTCAGCCAGCAATGTTCCACAAAGGGAACTATTCTGTTATTTTAGGATTGTACAAGTGTACGTTGTTAAATCAGCCAGAAGTTGCCGTTCCTGCTGCTTTAGATAAGGGCGCCTTTAGCTACCGTTTTAAGATTTGTAAAAAACAAAACGGGGTGGGGAGCTTTCCTTTTAGAAGGAATTATTACCAGTACTGGCAGTACTATTACCAAAGGCGTCAAGAGGGTGGCCTCAGAAGTGTGTGTGTGTTGGGGGACGGGCTTTTCCAGAAAACTGTTATTTTTTTCCTAACCCGAATGTTTTAACATATTTCTTTTAAAAGTTGATAACAAGGCAGCTATAACCAGAGCTAACTCTTTAATAAATAGAGTAAGCGTTCACATTACTATTTCTTAAAATATTTGTTATTAACAAAAATAAATTTATTTCATTTTCTATAATATATGTATTAGAGGTATTATTAATGCATGGCCTTTTTGTGATGCTTTAAATTCAGCTTTCCATAGAAGTGATTTTGAACGTAGGCTAATATTGTTTTTACAAGCCATATAGGCCCTACTTAATTCCGTAAAAAAAAATTTACAAATTTTCTTAGATACAATTTGTGTTATAATAATGAAAGACTAACTGAGACTGTTTCATTAATTCCAATTTTAATAAAAAATTTCAACTTTAGCTGATTAGATAAAATATGTTTTTTTATTAATAGTTTGAAACGGAATATCTAATCTTATCTTATATGTCACAGACGCTCCTTCTGCAAAGAAGATTATTGCGTCCTACGCTCATCCGTGGTTCGAGTCTGCATCTCTATTAATGTTTTAAATGATGTTAATTTACTGGTTTTCTTGGTTTGTTCAGGCAACCCATTCCACACCCGAATGCCACTCGGGAAGAAAGAATACTACACAAGCTCAAACTTCTCCAATCAATTCCATCATCCCCTTTTGCGCTATTGGCCTACACACCACAGCGTAGAATTTTTTTTTCGATATACTTATTAGCCTAGAGGACTAGAGAATTGTATCCGGGGTATCTAAGCGTGTTATTGTTGCTCAATGTTAATTTTCCGATTAGCTTACATTATGTTTGTAGGCAAATCTATATACATGTATATAGAATTGTTATTATTATTCTGTTACCTTGCACTAAACCCCCATCTACCTTGCACCCCTCTCCTATCTGGCAACCCTGGTTACGCCACTGTGTTTGTTTGTGTGTGTGTGCGCGAGAGAGAGAGAGAGGGAGAGAGAGGAAGGGAGAGAGAGAGTGAACGAGAGAGAGAGAGGAGTGGTGGGAATTGGGTGAAGACCGCCACAAAAGAATACACCAGCGTGGCCTAAACTTGGGTCCTGTTATCTGTTATCTGTTATCTGTTATCTGTTATCTGTTATCTGTTATCTGCTGGTTGAATAGATTTAAAAAATAATAATTTCTTAACAAATCATTTATGAACGTTTAGATTTGCCCCACCCTCAACATTCCACACACACACACACACACATAGACACAGACACACACACACAGACACACACACATACATGCAAGCACACACACAGCGCGTCTCAAATTGGGCCTTTGTGAAGGGCTCGACTCATCAATGGTTATTACTATGACACTCTAAAGCTGTTAAATATCAATTTTTTCTGCTTAGGCCCTAACTGTCAGGAAACGGGCTTTAGTTTGGTTGAGCTTACCGGCAGGTGGCGCATGAGTAAATTAAGCTGCAAAAACAATAAATAGCCTATAAAATGAAAACTGTTTTTCGATTAGAAATACATTCTACAGCAAAATGACAATAAACTTATTTTTAAATTTAAACTATTTGAAAACAAACGATTATGTTACATTTAGTAATAAGATAAATGAAACACGCACAGCTTTATGAATAATTTTCTCGAAGATATAGGCCTAAAAATAATTAGTGAAAGCAAATTTCTTTGAATACTAGATCTAGGCCAATAAGCCCCAGACCTAAGTGCCTTTTGTTTTTCGCGAGAACTTTGATGTCAACTGTGTCATTTTATTGCCACTGTTATTTAATGATTTGTTTTTTTCTTTCGTTCAGTGAAATTATGCTAATAATACACGACAATTATTGAAAAAGAAATCTTTACTAAAGTCAACAGGAACATAAAACTGAAATGTTAGCTAACATTATCATATAGTTTGACCTATATTTCTGGAGGCCTACTTCTGTATGGAGGCCATCAAATTCAGTAAAGCGCAAAGAAAGTCAAGGTTGGATTACTTCAACAGTTGCCTGTGTGGTTTGCCCCTTTAAAAGGAGTGCAGAACGCTGCGGCGCATTGTTTCGGGGATGAGGAGGCAAGACCATTTCTCCCCAATTCTAAGGGATCTCCACTGGCTCCCGGTGATAAAGGAAATAAATCACAAAATTATGTCCCTTACGTACGGATGCATAAACGGCACTGCTCCTTCCTATCTTCGATAACTTATATCAAAGCATGAGCCATCAAGGGGACTGAGCTCTTCATCACAGTCACTCTTTAAGACTCCCAATGTGGTTGGACACAAAAAGAAGTACCTAGAAGTGCGCTCATTCTTTACGGATCAGCTTACCTCAGACACTGAGAGGATCTGAGATAAAAGAGTCTTTTAGAAAGAGAAAAAGAGCTTAAAGACCTTTCTCTTTGGCTAGTGGCTGTGTGCCTTACATATTAATCCATCTTTCACTACAATTCACACAGAGAGCGCACTGAGCATGCTAAATTTAATAGCATGCATAGAAGCGCTATAAAAATGACCATTATTGTTATTTTTGAAAAGTCTTATAAATGAATAAGCTTATTTACACATGGCACGCATAAGGAAAAAAAAAGTTTCACCATAAGTCAAATTTGATAAATAGGGTCTGTGAAGCACAATGCCCAGCCGACTTTACTTTTTCTTAGGTCAGGTAGACGCAGGGACAATTCTGGTCTTCATCACTATAAAAAAAGGCACCCTGATCCTTTCTTGTAGAAGTTACTTGAATTACATTTTTGGGGTCTTCCGCGTGCCATTGAAAAACGCTCTGCGTGCCAAGTCTGGCGTCGTAGGTTGCCGACAGCTGGTCTAGGCCACTTTAGTTTTTAAACCTAGAAAGTAAAAACTGAAGATTGTATCACACTCCAGGATTGAAAATACGTTTTATTTTTAAATAAGCAACATAACTATTGACATACCATCCTATTGTTATAGCCCATCAACAAATGTGACACGGACATAGAAAAACATAACATAAGGCCTCGGGCTAATAAGGATCTTAAAAACAATAGTGGGTTACTTTTAAAAGAAACTTAATACAACAATAGTACTTTAAAAACCCATACATTTTTGAGAGTTCACTAGATGTATACAAGGCCTGTAGACTATATCGCAAAAACAAAAATAGATGGAGAGATCTCTCTTCCAGGTTATAATGTAATTATTATTTTAAATATAAAATGAACAAACGAATTATATATTCGTTTCCTATATTGTTTCAGGCGCTCCTTCTAAACAGAAAATAAGTTCTACTCTTATAGGGGCCTACTATTATAAGTTATACGCTTATTATATGGTTTATGGTTGGAGTTTTGTATTTGTGTTTATCTTACAAGTTTTACAGACGTTTCTTCTGGATAGAAGATTATTACGTACCGGGGACGAAACTCGTGCAGGGCGGCAGGGATTGGACGAGAGGGCTAGAACCGAGGGGTCAGCACCTTGACCAGCCAACGGCTTTGAATTAAGATAGTTATCAAGTTGTTGGTTTTCACGGCTATTTGCAACCCATTTAGTGTCCAACTTCCCACACTCTTATCCCAAAAGTGTTTAACGTCTGAACGATTAAATATTTGTGCATGTATAAAATTAAAGAAAACACTACACCCTCATCAAGTCTAGTTAAATTTAGTCATGTGATATTGTTTTGTACGCAACGTTTCAACCAATCAGAAAGAGGGGGACAAACTCTGTCAGCGGTAAGTAATATAAATTCAAATAAAAAAACAAATACAAAAATACAGCGACAAGTAAAACCAAAACTAAAACTTAACGAGAGTGAAAGATTTTGATATATAGGTCGTCCTCAGAAGCACATAAATAGTCAAGAAATAGCTAGGTTTCTACAACTAATTGTGCTTATCAGTATATAGTCTCTCTCTATATATATATAGTCTCTCTCTATATATATAGTCTATATATATACATTTCAAATAAAGACCTGGGTACGTCTTCTTGACATTTATCAACAGTTAATTTCCCGACGAAATGCGTCAACTTTGTTATTAGCCTACACAGTTAACAGAGTACCCAAGCTGTATTGACTTTATGATATCATACCCAAACGCTGGTTTGTTGTTTTCTTATTATTTTTTACAAAGTTAGACCTAGCTTGTAGAATTGAGCTACTTGTATCTAGGAGTATATACATACTTTAATCTTCCGTGTTATCTATGAACTAAACAGAACAAAATCTACACAAAAAGAGTTTTATAATTTAAGAAATTCCTTAAACCTAAGATTAGGTTTCAACAAAATGTTAAGTTATAATGAGACTTTTTATACTTAAAAGTTTAGGCGCCTGTTTTATGAGTCGTTGGTATTGAAGGTTATTAAGCTTATCAGACTAATTAACTCATATTATTCCCATTTCAACACCTTATGTTGCTTACAATTGCATGTATCTATCAATTAGATTATACTAGGTGAATTCCAAGACGTCTCAATTAAATATGCAGGATGCGCAAACAAGGATCCAGAGTTCACGGAGGCAGAGTGCGGAGTCAATTTTTTTATTTGACACTTACAATAAGAAAGGTCCCGCCATAGAAACTCTGCACACAGACCCACGAAGATCTTGATTCAGTATTTTTATACAATCTTCCATGTATTCCAATTACCTCTCTTTCTGTGTATCTTACAACTATGCCCTCTTAAGTATATATATCAATTATATTTTACTAGTTATATTTCGCTCATACCACATTTAGTATATCCCAATTAAAAGTTTTCATTTCCAAACAAATCCTTTTTTTTCAGTAATTACTCCAACTTCAACATTGTAAGCAAGTTTTTTTTTTAAAGTTATGTTAGAATTTTCCTCATGTATTGGATTTAGTTATGGAGTTTAGCTATGTTTAATTGCCCATAACAAAAAAGTAATACCCCCCCCCCCTTCTTTCTTTCCCTCCCCATCTCTCGCCTCTTTTTTTGGTCATGTTTTCTTCTCTCTCTCTCTCCATTGTGGCGCCCCTCCCCCCTCCGCATAAAGACAGAATGAACGATAAATGGGATTATCAATCATAATACCATGTAGCATACTGTCTTACGGCGCCTGATCTTTGATTTGCATCATCACTTAACAATATCATGTTTGCTACCATACAGTCTACCTGGTCTTTGGTTTGCATCGTCCCTAAACTTCACCTTCCCACGTAGTTCAGGGACCCTTGCAACCAACAATCTGTCGACAACCCCACCCCGTTTAGCTTATCAAAATAAAATAACCCAAGCCCACCATAGGTAGATCTCACATCAATAGTGCACCCTGGTTATCTTCCCATGGCTCTGATAGCACCTCTTTGTGTATAGTTTGGTTCAACTACAAGTCTTGGCTTGAGGACCCCATATTTCGCATGATCAGTTTTACATAGTAGCCCCCTTTTTACCGTATATATAACAAACACGTAAAGCTATTCATAAGGTTAGCCCAATGTTCACATATTTTGTCTATTCGCACACAACCATCATTCTCGTATTCAATAAGTTTACACTTTAAAGAGTAGGTATAGTTAATTTTGGTTTCCAATGGTCTACATAATTAAAGAATATAGACCGAGTTCATTCTAGTTTTCACTAAATCTACTTTTTTTAAAAAAGTTTATGGAATGTTTCATTCTGTAGCAAAAGCAACATTTAGCTTTTGTTGATTGTTTGAGCTATTTAAAATTGATATGCAAAATCTTGCAAACCATTAAACTGAATCGGTTCAAAATTCAATAATTAATTTTCGGAACGCGAAATATTCTTTCTTATTGGGTATACCTGTATCAAATTTATCAATTTATTTCGCTTACAAAAGCCGTCCCCAGCTCTATAAAAAAAAAACTTTGACAATTCAAAAGTAAACAGAATATTATGAAAAAAGTTATCGTTATTCATTAAAATATTTTTTAATGCATGTGAAAAAAATGGCGTTTTTCTTTCTATCACGTGTATCAACACAAAGTTAAATGTTGAGACACATACGTTGGAGAAGAACAGGAGCAGACAATCTTCTTAGAAATATAATAACGTCGTTGTTCGTCCCTCGTTTCCGAGGATGACCTCGTCTCCCAGTATAATACTAGATCTATACACTTAGAGCAGAAAAATGAAAAATTATTAGTCTGATACACCTTGTACATAGATGTCTATATGCCTCTTGTTTATGTATATGTATTCTTTTGAGATTTATTATTGTGAACATAACGTTTTTTCTGGAAATAACAAGCATCATTCTGAAGTTTCCACAGTTGCTTCTCATCTCTGCGGAAAATAAAAAGTCTATTTTGAAGCTACTCACAGCTTCTTACGTCTGTTGAGGTTACACACAGCTTCTTACGTCTGCTGAAAATAACTAAAACCATTTTAAAGTTACACACAGGATCTTATATTTTATATATTACGTCTGCTGGAAAAAAACAAAACAAGAACCATTTTGAAGTTACACAGTTTCTATAGGCTATATTACATCTGCTGAAAATGAGAACCATTTTGAATCGATATTATTTACATTTTCATTTTGTGACTCACACTCTAAATATAATTCAATAAACGTGGAAACAAACTTCCGAATTATTACAGTGTGTATATTTACGTTCCGTTAAACCTGCATGAATATACAGGGCCCTGGGACATGTAGATTTTACCAATCTTGCAGAGTGCGCCACCTTTCAAAGGTAAACCTTCCATTCACTACGTCTCATTGTCCGAATGCTTTGCTGTAGTCCCAGTGGCGATATTTCATCAAATAAAGGCGTGTCTACTATTACCCACTGTAAAGAAAAGTTTGTTAAAAAATGTACCGCATATACTCGTGTATGGGTCGCACCGGTGGATAGGTCGGACCCTTAGTTTAAAATTATTTTCTCATATGTTGTCATTGACCCGTGTATTTATAATCCTAATTTATATCGAAATTTTAAGTAAAAAAATGTGTGACCTTTACGCGAGTATAGTATGCTCTGTCTGCTCCACATCTGATATGAATCCCATGAATGATTTCCTCCCAACTTCGAACGAAACTGAAAATCGGATTTTTGGTTAAAATCCAATTTAAACAAGACTTTTACTTTATTATAATACAAAAAATCCTAATATAGACCTATATAATATATAATATATGGTAGGTGCCAATTTGTTTGTTCATTGTCAGCAATAACTTTTTTTGTTGAACCCACACTAAAGAAGATATTAGACACAACAACAAAAACAGACATAGACATTGACCTAGCTATCACACTCATCAAAATCCCCAGTCACCCAAACAATAACTCACGCTTAATTACAATAGCAGGATACAACAAACAATTTGATCCAACTAGATCTATCTCAATACAGGGAACGACCAAAGCATTTCACACTACATTTAACAGAAAAACTTTTCAGACACAAACTAGGCATAAAAATAAACAAGTACAAACATTCAATCCATGTATAAAACTTATTTTATTAATTTGGATTCTTATATTATTATATTTCTCTCAGTGTTATTAAATTACCGCTTGTGCTTTTCAACATACATTAAACTTTCAATGACCACTATTTTAAATACTACTGTTAATTACCGGTATGACTAATATCATTACTACTACCAAGGCATTGGCAGAGATTTTTAAAAGATAAGGCTACATTTATGTAATTCTATTTAGTAAAACGTAGTCTGTTTTTACTCCCTTTCTATTAACTTGTATTTTCTGTCTGTCTGCTTGCTTGTTAGCAAAACTTTGCATCGATTTTTCGACCACTTCTCATCGTCCAATCGAGCTGAAAATTGGGCAGCAGACTTGTCCCGACTAACAATACATTCTATCAAATTGTCAGCATCATAGCCTTTGGAATAGTTACGAATTCCTTCAACCATTTTGCAAATCGAAGAGTATATTTCACGTCAAACACGGCTGCCTCTACCAGAAGAGACGGAAGTAAAGATTTTTTTCGGATTTGTTCGTTTTTACGAAATAAATAGAATGAAAACGACACAATGTAGCCGAAACAAAGCGAGTTATCTTTTTATGGTTTGTGCGGGCCAAAGCTAAAAAAAAAAGGATGCGCACAATTTTAGTGTGGAAATTCATAAGGTATGATATCACTTATATTTATTTTAATCTATCAAAATATAAATTAAATATAAACTTAGTTTACAAAGAAAGGGAGTAGGTATAATAAAAACTGTGTTTTTATGGGTTAGTTTTTTACACGTTAAAACAAATATTATTTAAATATAGGGGCTTGAGGAAATAAGGTTATTGAACACAAGGCACAAACTTACAGTATTTTTTTTTAATATCTTGTGTGTGAGTAATTTCTTAATGTATTTAATTTGTTCTTGTTTATAAAAACCAGAAAACTTTTCTTCATGTCGATTTATATGCCTTATAAAAACGTAAACACAGATCTATATGTGAACATTTCATGTTTTTTTTTCACTCTTAACGGCTTCCGTGAAGGGTGGAAAAGGAGGAGTTGAGATAATATATTATTATGTTTTTTTCAGTGCGTTGAAAAGGCTGGAAATTATTCCCTCTATGCTCTCAATGCGTTTCTTTGCAATCTTCAAGCTTTAATTATAAAGCTGTTCAAAAATTTGAACAAAAATGATACTATTAATTAACACATGGTTATACGAATAAATGGAGTGCATACTAAAACAAACAGGATAGTAGCAAAAGAGATGTTTCAAAAATTATGTTTACAATGTAAGTTTATTAATTAATGGTTTAGTAATTTTATGTTGTTTTTTTAAATATTATGAAGAATAAAATTTTAAAAGACATCTCTTTAAATTTTATTCAAATGATGAAGAAAAACAAATAATTAACAAATAATAATTATCTACGACATAATAAGGCATATTGTCTCCCTTGATTACATTTTGAAGAAGCTGGAAAGGTATCATGGCTTTTGTTTTTGTAACAAATTAGTATATAATATATAATATATGCCATTAACTAAGTCCATGTAATCTTTGTTATCTAACATGTAATTGAGAATGTTTGTAGTAAGAATACTAAACCACGAAAGAAACAATTATAACATTTTAAAACATTTTTTTCTTTCAACTTGGTTTACTACGCATGTATAATCTTTTTAAACATTTCCAAGGAGACGGCATGAAAATGTATGCTTGTTCAAACATAATTTGACTTCATGCTAGCAGGGCCGGATTTAGATGAATAGAGGCCCTAGGCTATACCACTTATGAGGCCCTTTCATCTCCGATTTTTTAGTTTGTAAATTACATGAGAGATAATAAAATACTTCATAACTGTGATATATATCAATATGTTAAATAAAACATTTTGTAATTGGTACTAACCTTTATAAGAAATGTGGCACGGATAATAAATAAATAAAAAAGTCGAGAGCACTTATTTGGACATTTAATATCAGCACCATATATTTGTATAGTTGTTGGCTTCCATTTGTCTCGAGAGACGACGGAGTTTATTGTGCCCTTGGGGAATGTGCGCTCCTGGCCTTGCAGCTTCTGCTATGGCTGTGCAAGCCCACATGCGAGTGACAGTCCCTATTGCACGTCCGGCACAGGAAGGCAGAACTGGTCATGGGCTGGTCTCTTCTTCCCCCCCTTTCGGTGCGCTTCTCATCGGCGAGCCGTTGCAGGTTTCTCTCTCCAGCTTCCAGCCCGGAGGCCAGAGCATGTCTCCAGCTGGACCTGTCCTTGGCTAGTTCCTCCCAGCTGTTTGTGTCAATGGCAAGGGCTTTCATGTCTCCCTTGCAGACATCCTTATATGGGAGGTGGGGCCGGCCCGCAGTCCTCTTTCCTCTGGCCAGTTCCGAGTAAAGGATGTCTTTGGGTATTCGGCCATCCTCCATCCGACATACATGTCCTAGCCATCTGAGCCGGCGTTGGCGGATTAGAGTAGGCATGCTTGGCATCCCAGCCTGCCGCAGTACCTCGTTGTTCGTGACATGGTCCTGCCAGGATATTCCGAGTATGCGTCGGAGGCAGCGCATGTGAAAAGCACTCAATCTCTTGTATAGTACTTGTAACAATAACTAATCAAACATAACACATAACATTTACAAAGAAACAAAATTCAAATAATGAAAATCTTTGATTACGAAAAAAAAAACGCAATAATAAACTAACAAAGTTCTTATTATTCTTTTTCTTTTCTTTTTAAATTAAGTTTATATTTAATTTATATTTTGATAGATTAAAATAAATATAAGTAATATCATACCTTATGAATTTCCACACTAAAATTTTGCGCATCCTTTTTTGTCCTACCTTTGGTCCTCAAAAACCATCAAAAGATATCTCGCTTTGTTTCGGCTACATTGCAGTGCCGTTGCAAGGGATTTGGGGGCCCGGGGGGGGGGGGGGCTTGGCCCCTTTAGAGGCCCCTGCATTTTGACATTCGACATTATGACATGAGAAAAAAACAATTCCGATACTCCTTTTGGGGGCCCATCAAGTAGGGGCCCGGGGGGAGTTTCAAATTTGGACACCCCTCCTCCTCCCCTAGCTACGCCACTGCTACATTGTGTCGTTTTCATTCTATTTATTTTTTAAAAACTAACATATCCGAAAAGCTTATTTACTTTCGTCTCTTCCGGTAAAGGCCGTCATGCTTTATATAAAATATTTTCTTCGATTCGCAAATTGGTCGAAGGAATTGGCGACTATTCCAAAGGCTATGATGCTGAAAATTTGATAGAACGTAATGTTTGTTGGGACAAGTCTGCTGCCCACGTTTCAGCTCGATTGTACGACGGGAAGTGGTCAAAACATCAATGCAGAGTTTTGCTAACAAGCAAGCAACCAAGCAGACAGACAGTACGAGTTAAAAGATAGAGAAGCTTCTAAAAATGTACGTGGTGTAAATGGAGGGAACAATTAGAATGATAGAAAAATGAAAACTGGCGTACTGTAAGAACTTTGCATCTTAAAAACATTCGATGAGTATATTCTAGCATCAAGTAAAATAATGTTTTAGCAAGCTTAAATATGTACAGCATTGGTATAGAAATGATTTCAGATATTGTAAAAACTTAGTAAACCAAGTTGTAACAAATGAATATTTTTTTTTTTTTTTTTTTTTTTAGCAAGATTGTAAAATTGTTTCTTTTGGGATTTAATCTAGAGTCCTTTCAACAAACATACTGAATTGTGTATGGTAACAAAAAATGACTAAATTGACTTAGTTAAAGGTATATTTTATAGTTAGTTAAAAAAAAATGCCATAATACATTTTAAGCTACTTAAATATAAATTTAGACATCTGGTGTCATTTCAAAATATAATCAAGGGAGATAATAGGTCTATTTTATGTCGTAAGGTTTTATTATTTGTTAATGATTCTTTTGTACTACACAATTTGCATTCAAATTACGATATTAATATCAAAGCTTATTGCACTACTCAAATTTCGAAAAAATAAATAAAACAGACATAAAAATAATTAATATTTTTACATCGTAAATGAAATTTTTGAAACACCTTATTAGCTACAAGGATGTTTTCATAAGTTCGCATTTAATTCTTTAAATAGTGTACAATAACCTTAACAACAAAATTTTTGAACAGCCTTATTATTAAGGCTTTAATTCTGTTAATTTAAGAAAGCAGTGTCTATAGGAAATACCTTACTGACCCCCTCAACACACACTTATTAGAGATGGGCCAAACGGTTTACCATACTGATCGCCATTCAATTGAGCGCTCACTAAAAAGATCCATCCGTTTAATGATTGGTAGCCTATAAGCGATCACTCGCATTCGTCACAAACGCAAGAGAGTTTACGTGAGAGAGGCGGGGGCTGTGGACCGGATCAGATCTGGATCCAAAGTGAACTGTGGAAACCTAAATGGAAATGCAGAACGGAAAGAGGCGAGATCTGTGGATTAGGGTCTTTTGGCAGTGATCGGCTTTCGAATCCGTTCTTTTAAAAGACCCGGATCAGTCGATCAGTTCTTTAGTGAGCGACTCATCTCTATATTATATACTTGACTAACAAATAATAATGTTAAGACAATAATTACCATAATTTTTTAATGTGAATGTTTAATAATAAAATATTGTATTTGAAATGGGTAGGTGAAGGTGAAATGAAGGCAAATAAAGAAGATGATAATCACAAACACGTTAATTTTGTATTAAATAAAAAATTTTGTAACGATTCATTTTAGGCTGTGGGCACGCTGAATGATTTAGAAATCCTAGTTTGGCACACTGTAAGCAAAAGGTTGCCGATCCCTGGATAAGAATATGTATTTATACACCTTTAACAACCAATCAGATACCGAGGGACATAAGCAGGAGAATTTACTCAACCAATAAGTATGAAGAATTGTAGATGATCATGGCTTTAATAATGTGTTTTTTGTATCTAGTATATACAACATTTCCTTTAATGTCTTGCGACTATGCTGTTTTTTGCTTTTAGTCAAGTATCCGTGTGGCCAAATCGATCATCGGGCCGGTGAAACAGCTTTCACCAGTTTCTGTGGCCATGGTATACTAGGGGATGTGTGGATAGCACAATGTTCAGTTGCCTTTTCTTTAACCCCTACTAATTTCAGGAAACCCAATAAACCTGGGTAGACTCAGGGACACCCTCGAATCGCGGTAAAAAAAAAATCCTTGCCTACACCAGGATTCGAACCCAGGACCTTCGGCACTTCACCGTGCCCCGTTTATTTTGTTTTTACACATTATTAATTGTAGACAAATCATGTTGTGAATCAAAACAATCTATTTGTTGTTGTTGTTTGGTCAAACATAATTATCGTTTTAGAAATGCTAAGTAAATTTCGTTCTTCTAATTTGAGGATGGCATTTGAGGATGGCATTTGAGGATGGCATTTGAGGATGGCAATTGAGGATGGCATTTTAGGATGGCATTTTAGGATGGCATTTGAGGATGGCATTTGAAAATGGCATTTGAGGATGGCATTGAGGATGGCATTTGAGGATGGCATTTGAGGATGGCATTTGAGGATGGCATTTGAGGATGGCATTTGAGGGTGACATTTGTGGATGGCATTTGAGGATGGCATTTGAGGATGGCTCACTTTAAAAACAAGAAATCAATGTCTTTATGTTATTTCTTTATCCCAAAAATTCAAAAAAAGGACCAAAGGCCTATTGAGTTTATGCGTTTTATCTACACATTAGTTCCTGTTTGTCAGTTTTCTATACAGCGTACAAGCCTTTCATCTTTTTATTACGGATATTTCTTTTTTTTTGTACCTAAGTTCCTTTTAAAACTTATGAACAAATATTGCCTTAAATAGATTAGAAACACATTGACCATATTGTAAAGCATGCACGATTTATTTAGTAGTATTTCTTTTTATAGTGATTCAATAAAACATTGAAATATTTGTATTTAGAGATTTAAAAAAAACCTAATGTTAAGACACAAGTTCAATTTGTTATAGTATGTTTCTTTTTTTTTTTGTAGTTAAAATCATGTTTATTTAAAATTAATATTCAAAAGCCATGCTTATCTGTACACGCTTAAAAACATGATTGATAAATGTGCTTGTGTTTCTTCCAGAAATATCTCTTATGCCTATGCGTTGTTTAATATGTTGTGTTTATGTCTTGTGTCAATTCACACAAACATCTGTCAGTTTCTTAATTAACATAAGTAAAATGTTGCAGGTCCAAGTTTTTTTTATAAATGATAAAAAAATAGGCTCCCAGCAGGAACATCACGTCATATCGACGGGGGAAAAACGTGGTTTCGAGTTTTTCACTTTTTCCCCCCCATCGATACGACGTTGTGTGTCAGCTGGATAGCTACCTATTTACTCTTAAAGCCAAAAAAACTTGTATTAAAATATATCTACATAATAAAAGAAACTTTTTTAATTTAGAGGCCTATGTTTATATCATAATTTATATGTGTAATTTAAATATATCTAAATATATATAGACTACTTGGCCTTTTCCGTACAAAAGTTATACACATTAAATCTAAATTTATCAGGAAAGATATTTTTGGATTTCATTCTCTATATTGCCGAAATTGTTGACTTCAATAAAAGGTATGCTGAATTAGGTACCGTATGGAGAATAAAAGCTATAAATGGCGACTATTAAAGCAACATAGAGTTAATTGCCTTAGATTCGCATTCACTCTATTAGGTGAAAAGTTGTTGTTTTTCGGGCTTCCCCAATCCTATTGTCTCGCTGTGCGTCAACGTTAATTCGACTATACTGGAAGTGTTTACTACACGATCAGTTGTTGTTGTGTTTTTCATTATTGATTTCACATATTTTTTTTTAATATATATTTTTAAATATCATTGAACATAACTTACTCATGCATGAACTATGTCCACGAGTCAACGAATATCGATATAAAACTTAACCTTAGAGAGTTGTATGGTTAAATGCGCTCTGAGTTTTCATTATGTTTGTTGGCAGCGCTATACAAATAGTAGTATTATTATAACAATATCATGGAATATTTCTAGCTTTGTATACATTTTATTTGATCACATTCATTTTGGCGAAACGTAGCTTCCATAAAAGCGAACAAAATAAAGTACAGTAACCCTTCGAACCGGTTGATCATTGGGCCGGCGAAGCAGCGTTCACTAGTTTCTGTGGCCACGGCATACTAAGGGAAGTGTGGCCAGCACAATGTCTAGATGTCTTTACTTTACCCGAACTAATGTCAGGTAGCCTACCCATCAGAGCTGGGTAGACACGGGGACACCCTCCAGTTCCAGGGAAACAATTCCTAGCCTTCACCAGGATTCGAACCCAGGACCTTATGAACGCAACTCGAACGCGCTTTCCGCTCGGCCACCGCTCAATATAGTTGCCCCAATATTCTGACAAAATTTTAACTATTATTAAATATAGTGTTCTTTCAGGGTAAACCCATAACACGGACACGCTAAGTTGCTCCTAACCCTTGCGCTGATTTAATATCAATGACTAGCAACAAAAACAAAAAAAAAATGATTAAGATACGCGCCAAGATAAATTCACGTCCCGCGAGCGCCAGACAGAATTGCCCTAGTTACCTGAGAGTTACCTCGCTGCGTATGTTATTAACATACACTATGAAATAACATAATGTAAGAAATGCCTGCATGAAGATAAAACAACATTCAAAGGGAAGTCATTTCATAAAGGACACCAGGTGGTATTATTTCCCTTTATAAAGTATAAAGGACAATAACTCTTTTTCTTTACACGGAATGAGCCTATACTAAGAGTGGGTACTGGGTACGCATGCGTTCACTGAAACCAGAAGTCCAGATGATTATTTTATAAATACAATATCTTATTATCATAGTATTCATTACAGACGCTCCTTCTATAAAGAAGATTATTGCGCCCTACGCTCATCCGCGGTCTGAATCTAGTCCTGCATTTCTATTAGTGTTTTATATGATGTTAAGTTACTGATTTTCCTGGTTTGTTTAGGCAACCCATTTCGTGCCCGTTTGTCACTCGGGAAGAAAGAGTACTTATTTGCATTTGTTCTCGCATAAGGTATAAGGAAAGTGTTTTTGTCTTTATGTTTATCTGAGCTTTTTAACATGTTGTTGTTGTTTTTTAATAGGAGCATTGAAAAATAAAATAAATTCTACTGGTATGAGCACACAAAAAACAAGACAAAAACTAAAGCACTTTGAAAATATCAAGTTCAAATGCTGAAACTTAATGTTTTGATGTTTGTACACCTTACATGAAATTAGATGATGCCTTTACATAACTAGGGAAAATAGTGCCTGGGACTCCTGTAGCAGGGCTAAAAATTGTCGTCTATTTATACATTTAATTTGTATTTATTAGTAGGCCTACGTTACAATAACATGTCAGATTGGCGCCTCTCCAAACTTTGGCACTTGGAGCGGTTGCCCTCCTCCGCCCCATCTAGTAATACCGCTGCAAAGAGGCGTAACGCTATAATACTAGAATGTAACAAATACCTACACACAGGACAGCAAACTTAATTGATGTACAAGCCCAGCGATGGCAAACCTATGGCACGCGTGCCACGGTTATGGCCACACCGCTAGGGATGGGATCGTCTATTTAAAATGGCCATTTTGTCTGATCGACGACGAATGGAAAGAGTTTCTTGAAGAGAAATTGAGGAAATATCTCCCACAGTTACTAGTTTGTGTATCTTTCTCAAACAAACCATCTGACAGCCATCACATGTCACTCTGCATAGCAAAACATGGTAAGCCCCTCTCTGATCAGAATTTCTGAAAGCGGCCATGTTGGCTGGTAGTAATTCCCGTTTTGATGATTTCCCAAGCAAAGATAAAATTATGCAACGCATCTCTGAGATACCACTTAGCAGAAATACTGTTAAAGATCGAGTCTTGCGCATGGCAAGTGATGTTAGTCAGCAGATCACTACTGACTTACAAAAGTCTGCCTGCTACTCCTTGTGCCTGGGTGAAGGCACAGATGTAAAAAATCATGCAAGGCTTGTGGTAAATGTGCGTTACGCAGTTCGTGACATTATGAGAGAAGAGCTGGTAAAGTTGTTATCTTAGCCTGAAAGAACACAAGGGATAGATATCCACAATGCTGTTATGGAATCTTTTTTAGCACACGATATTGACAAGTCTTAACGTGTATGCATGCATAAAAGGTCGACAAATAAAAAAATATTTCCGGTCGAATTCAATCATTTGTTTCGAAACATGTCTGTGTGCTACTTTACTGGTCGTACTCAAATTTGTTGGGGATTAAAATGTATTTCATTTCCAAAAGATGTTTACAAAACAAAACAATGTATTGTGAAAGTCAGAAGTGAAAAATCACCTTTTCAAAATATCAAATTTATAGAGCGTTTTCAGTAGGCGGAGCTTAAGTTTTTTTGTGTACATTTAGTGACGTATTTGTGTAAATATAGAACCCACTTGAGGTACAAACATAACGTGGTGAAAGTAAATTACTTCTTTATCATGCAAAATTCACATCTGAATATTGGCTATCCTACTCAAAAATAAGGAGGTAAATAGTAGTACTGTAGATTAATTGATTAATGTGATTAGGCTAGGGCCGGCTAGACCTATTTACACTTTCAATTTCACTTTATAGGCCTACACTTTTAATGTTTCGTAGGCTAGGCTACGATGTCAAGTGATATTGTTGGTGAATAGGCTATCTAGTCAAGTCACTATTAGGCTCACATCGTCTATGATCTATGTCTATGATAATAATAAAATAGCCTATTTTATTTAACATACATAATACAGCTTAAATCTTAATAAGACTTAAAACACAACACATCATTTAAAAAAAGCTCGAGCCTTTATGAAACTTTATTAATACAGCGGCCATATTTAATTGTACACCATTACTCAAAGTAAACACAAATCACGTGCTTTTTGTCACGGGATTGCAAACGCCCTATTGCTTAATGCAAAGGAATTTTTGTTATTCGTTTTTATCAATCTACAAATTTAGTTTTTCAATAACCAAGAAAACGCAACTCTTGACTAATTTATTTTGTAAACAAATAAATATTTAACTTCACGCGACTAACACTTGAGTATTAGTTATCGCCTACTCACTTTTGATGTTAAAAAGGGATTCCTCATAACTAATATTGTATCCTTTGTATAATTCTAAATGACTAGAACTGGCCGTCGAGGTTGAAATCAATTGTCAAACACCAGCAAAAACATGTTTTTTTTTTGTTTATTCGTTTAAAAATAGAACAGGAAGTTCACGAACATAAGGGTTCAAAAGTTCACGCCTCATTAAGACTTGTCAATAGACCTTTTTACTTTGACCCCGGAAATGGGCGTTTCCTTGAGACTCACTGACATATGTAGAAAAAATATAGACGCTTGGGGGCAACAATAATCGTAAACCTTCTTTCCTCTTAGTATTTTACTAAAGGCTTTGTTGTTTTTTAATGTTATCATAGTTGTTTTTTAATTTTAGACCATAAAATTTATAAAAACACATGGAAACCTTAAACTAAGAACCTAGGAAGGGAATTGTTAAAAAATAATGTTTAGAGCTTCTTTTTTTTTTAAAGAAAAACATTTTTTAGACCTGGACTCTATGTTTTGGACCTTAATATTATGGTAGATTCTACCGTGATTACTGTGTCATTACTTTTTGCTTGAGTTTCTTCGATGTTAAAAAAAAAAGATAACGTTTAGAACTTGATCTAGTTTTGTATCGACAAAAATAATAATTAGGCCTATAATGCTTTTATTATTGTCGGCAATTCAAGCTATTGCTTAACTTAGCCCTAGACCTAAATCGCTCGTTTTGATTAATAAAAAGGCAAATATAATTCTACTCTAGATATATATTATTTATGTTTGATGGAGACAGAGGCAAGAGCTCAAGAAGCATCTTTGGATTCTTAGCGAATAAAAAAACCCATAGCCATAGCAAATATTATGTTAAACTTTAAAAGCAAATATTGTTCGTAGGAAAAGGCTAATATATATATATATATATATATATATATAGGCCTATGTCGGCTACCTTCATATTCGCTTAATTATTTCATGCAATCGGTTAGTCACAACTTTTCTATAAATCAAGTAAATGATACGACTATATGTGTGAGGATTTAAAATATAGATAGTTGTTTTATGGGACAATTTTTATAATCTCTAACCCGGTGTTAATGTATGGAATAAACGAGTGACGTTTTACGATAGAAACAATGACGTAGGAGTTAGATTGAACGTAGCGTAGATTTGGTAGTAAAGACAGACGACCTTAGAATTTGGTGGTGGCTGGACGTGTTTTGGACTAGGCTATATAAACTGTGATATATTCGAATTCATCTTGTACATAAATTACATTAAATATTGAGTTCTCATTTCTACTAAAAGCCGGCAGTTTGTTCATTGTTTATTATTATATAATGTGATCTCCCTGAGAGTTGTATACATAGTAATTACCGTTATAAATAATGTGACCGTTATTTTGTTATTTTGCATACACTATTTTTATTAGTATTTCCTTTCTCTGTAGATTTGAATAGTCTATTCAATGTAGTATCCTCTCTTTGTTCCTTTTTGAATTTTACCAAATTAAAGTTTTCATTCAGTAATGATTCACTATCAACTGATGTGTCTTTTTCATTATTCACCATTGTCTGACTTTCTTCAGTATTGCTTGCTTTACATTCATTAATCACATTACATTGTGCTTGATTATTATTAAATTCCCATGCTTCTATTTCCTCTCTAGTACATTCTTTAACTGATTCAACATTTCCAATAATCAAATCTATTGGTGCATCATTTATAACATGAGCTAGTACTCTACCTGTAATATATGGTGTCCTAATATCAATGTAGGCCAACCTCAATTTAATCACTCTTCCATCAAATGATGTACAATCTGCTACCTCACCAGTATATTGATTTGACTGAACATATTTGCTGTTTATTGCAATGACAGAGGCTCCTGTGTCACGAACTGCGAAAACTGGTATTAATCCCACATATCCTGGAAAAAACTTTATTCCTTTGCTTCTTGATAACACAGCTCCACAATGATTCCTGTTCTGATTAAATCTGGAGTTGTGATCTCTCTGTTGTGTACATCCCTGAGATCTATTATTATTATTATTGTTTCCAGCAGAATTTGACCTTCTGAAGCAATTTCTTGCTATATGTCCTTTCTTTTTACATATAAAACATGTCAATGTGTTATCTCTCTTATCTTTACAATCCTTAGTAACATGGTTATTTCTTCCGCAATTACCACACTTCATCTTGCTCCTTGATAATTGTCTTCCTCTTTGAAAATTATCATTGCCTTTAGCAAAGCATATTATATCCTGGTAATCCTCTCCTTTAGAAGTAGGTGCCATGGGATGAGCTAATTTATAGTTCCTAATCAGGTCAACTATTCCTTCTATAGTCTTGGGAGATCTCTCCTGAATGAATGCTTTGAGATTTTTATCGAGTGAATATATTGCCTTATCTCTAATAATAAAATTCTTCAGTTCCTCAAATGATTTTTCTATTTTAGCACATTTTAACCATTTGTCCATAGCACTTGTCAATGAGTCAAAATAACTTTTTGGATCTTCTTCCTTTGATAAAGTCATTTCAAAAAATTTCTTTCTATAAGCCTCCTCTGTACTTCCAAAATGTCTTAACAATTGTTCCTTGACAGATGCATAATCTGATTGTTCCATACAAATTTTTGATGGAATATCTCCTGTAAAGGATTTTCCCAGTAGTCCAGACCAATAACATGAAGAAAAATTTTGTCTCTCCATTTCCATTTCAAATTTTTTTAGAAATGTATCAATAGAACCATCCTTTTCATTAAACAATTGGAAAGTAAATCTGCACATGTTATTTCTAATAGCCATTTCCTGGTCAACAATAGGTCTAGTAACTCCAATGTTTACATTTGCAGTATTATTCTTAGCTTCTAATTCCAACTTTTTTAACTGAAAAATTCTATCTTTCTCCTTTTCCTCTCTATCTTTTTCTTTTTCAATTTGTTTTAATCTCTCTAGCTCTATCTCATCAGCTCTTGCTTTTTCTTTAGCCCTTTCTACTCTTTCTAACTGCTCTCTATATTTTCTGTCCGCCCACTCATCCAATTCCTTACCAGCATATCCCAACTCCTTACCACAACTTATATAATTTGCTAATATGTCTACTGAGGACCCCTCCATTTTCAATTAATAAATATATACCTACAACAAACTAATATAATTTAAAATGTAATCAATATTACAATATTCATAAAATAAATATCAATATAATAATCAATACATATAAAAATAAGAACACCACAGATAGTAGATGAGACTTGAGATTCACAAAAAATTTACTATGACAAATATATAAACAATATGATAACACTGTGCATACAAGACTATACAATCTAACATATATTATGTAATATACACTTATGAAAAGTCTTTTTCAACTAACCTGACTTACAGGGACTTTTCAATAAGTGTATACACAAAATTCCTAAAAGAAACTAATACATGCCAGGGATTTCACAAGAAAAATCTAGGCATATACTATACTACAACATAACGTATACACCAGTTTACTTATCTTAATAAACGCGTTCCTTTTCCTTCCGTCTCCGAATCCAGGGTTCCAGATCCGAAACGATTCTCCACCACACAGGTTCTTTCAGCACGAAGTATGTTCATTAATTCCTTAAGGATTACAATCCTTTCACTTTGTTGAAGTTTCTTTTTACTTCCAATTTCACTTGACTTCTGCTACTGTACTGCACTGACTTCTAGTTCTGTGACTATTCTGAAGTATTCTTCTTTTCTCGAACCATTCACTAGTTCTACGGAGATTCTTTTTTAATCTCTTCACTTGACAAACTTAGCTTGTCCTATTAACCACAGCTTCACTATTGTTTCAATAATTGTTACCACTTTCGATACTTTTAAAATGTATCCGAGACGCCTTTCAACTTCCAATTTTCTAGTGTCCTTTTTAACCGACTTGCTTGGTAACATACATAAACTTCCGTTTCTATCTTCATGTACACCGTTATGTACTGGTAGCGCTTATTTCCAAGACGTGCTATGCTATACTGTTAAACCGTCAAATTTTCTTTCTCGTCGATATTTCTTCTCAATGAATTTTAGTCTTCTTTTAGTCGTAAGAAACGTTCATTTGCGGTATTCTTTAAGCTGTGCTTCACAATATATTGTAGGCTTTCTTTCAAATTGATTTTCAATAATATTCACCTTGATTCTCCTTCAACATTCTCCGTTGATTTTCAATATTCCACATTGGGCTTTCGAATTCACCTTGAGCTTCCAAATTTTAGTTGGGCGCCAAATAATGTGACCGTTATTTTGTAATTACTATGTATACAACTCTCAGGGAGATCACATTATATAATAATAAACAATGAACAAACTGCCGGCTTTTAGTAGAAATGAGAACTCAATATTTAATGTAATTTATGTACAAGATGAATTCGAATATATCACAGTTTATATAGCCTAGTCCAAAACACGTCCAGCCACTACCAAATTCTAAGGTCGTCTGTCTTTACTACCAAATCTACGCTACGTTCAATCTAACTCCTACGTCATTGTTTCTATCGTAAAACGTCACTCGTTTATTCCATACATTAACACCGGGTTAGAGATTATAAAAATTGTCCCATAAAACAACTATCTATATTTTAAATCCTCACAATATGACATAAGCCTCCTATATTCTATATCATATAATTTGGCATGCCATATGCCTTAAAATTAGCCTTATAATATGGCCCTATTATATGGCATATATAATATAGGTTACATTTATATAAACAAAGGCCTTTTTTTCTATCTTTAATATTGTGACAAAGCTTATTAATATGCTTAAATTATTCTAGATTAGGCCTAGGCCTATGCCTATGTATAGTAGGCTAAATAGTTTGAGTTTAAACCGTTTAAATTATAGCCTAGGCCTAAGCTATATAAATAGACTATAATAGACCTACACTATAATTATAGGCCTATAAAGTTAGCTATATGTCATATACCGATTCGATAGATAGGCAGATAGGGCGAGAGGCCTGTGCTTCATAAATAATAGGGCTTATTTATCCTATATATTTATAATTTATATATGCCTATAGTTATGTTTATACTGCTCTGCTCTATGCAGGCTTTATAGTAATCTATAGGTACTAGACCTATATTATAGGCTACTAGTATAATTCTAGCCTTTTTTAGGCTAGGTCGTTAAGTAAGAAGAAGTAAAATTAGTAGGCCTACAACGATTTATATTGCAACATATAAGAAATTAATGCAAATTAAGTGTTGAGACTTCTACACAAACAAAGCTTTATAACTATCTAAAATGCTATTTATTGTAGCCTATGTTTTATAAGACGAGTTACTGACACAGCGATTGCTCGGTACATCAACTGGGTTGGGCCTGGGTTACCATAGTCGGATAGTCACCATAGACGCTTCGTAAGCCTAGAATGTATAATAAATGTTTTTTTGTTTAAAACTGGTTCAAAATTTAAAAAAAAAGGTACAGCTGGCTCCCTGGCTTCTCGGTATACTTACAGTTTTTATGAAGTCATTATTTTTTTTAATGAACAACTAATATAACTACGCCTAAAAACCACTAGGCCCCTAGTTAAATAACAAAGAACAAACAGCTGACTCTTTCTGCCTCCACCGACTGCGCAGGCGCAGAAGGTGACCTTTTTTGGGGAATAATTAACAAAATGAAAAGGTCTATAAAACCAGAAAATGTTGTTTCAGTTACTAGTGACGGGGCACCTTACATTGTGGGGGACGCATCATGCAGGTTTCATACAGTTCTTTCTCAAAGAAGCAAAACACGCAGTCGTTCAGTTTCACTTTATTTTACTTCAAGAAGCTCTTTGTTCCTAGGAATAGCAACAAGGAGATGCTATCCTCAAAGATGTCAAAAAAATGGTCAATTACATCATGGCCCGTGCTCTTAACTGTCGACAGATTCACGCACTTCTTGATACGGTCAATGTGCAGTATAATACTTTACTTATGTACAATAATGGCAGGTGGCTGAGCAGAGGACGAGTATTGGAGAGATGAGTAGCATGCTTGGATGAAATTAGGCTGTTTATGATTCAAAAGGGGCAGGATTATCCACAGCTCACTGATATGGTCTGGCTTACCAACCTCGTGTTTTTTTTTTCAGATTTTACAGCACATTTCAATGAACTGAATAAACAACTGCAAGATTCAGGAACAACGGTAGAAATGATGTTTTGTGATATCAGAACATTTGAAAGAAAATTGCAGGTTTTTGAAAGAGACCTACAAAGTTGGCAGCTGAAATATTTTCCAAAAGTAAAAATGCATTTACAAAATTCTATAACATCTACCGACAATCCTACAAGCCATCAGGAAATTTTCAAGGAATTTTCTAGCACTTTAGCAGCTGCAAAGGAGAATTAATTTTGGTAGCCTAATAAATGTGTACAGTTCCGTAAGATGGAGACACCCCTCTGTTTTCTTACTTCCCCAGATAAAGCCAAATTTGAAGAAGAGAGATAAGATTAGAATGGGCATTTCTTATAGCGCTTCTATCCATGCTATTAAATTAGCATGCTCAGTGCACTCTTGGTGTGATTTGCAATGGCAGATGTATTAGCCAAAGAGAAAGTTCTTTAAGTTCTTTTTGAAAGATTCTTTTGTCCCAGATTCTCTCAGTGTCTGAGATAAACTGTTCCATAGAGAAGGCGCGACTGATTCAAATGAACGCACTCCCAGGTATTTCTTTTTGTGTCCATCCAAACTGGTAGTTTTGAGCAGTGACGGAGATGAAGAGCGCAGTTCCCTAGATGGCTCATACCTTGATATAAGCTCTCGAAGATAGAAAGGAGCAATGCCCTTGATGCATCCGTACCTAATGGACATTTTGTGCTCTATTAGCTTTATCACCGGGAGCCAGTGGAGATCCCTTAGTGTTGGAGAGATATGATCTTGCCTCCTCACAATGCGCGCCGCGGTGTTCTGCACTCTCTGTAATCTCTGCAGCTGGTTCTGGGGCAAACCACACAGGCAACTATTGCAGCAATCCAACTTTGACTGGATAAGAGCTACTGCTACGGTATTGGCCGTCCTTCTATTAAGTTGATGTCGCAGCCGTAGATGAGACGAACAAGCCTTAACCATAGCACTGATATGTGGAACCATTGATATTTTATTATCAATAAAAAGGCCAAGGTCTCTAACCGTGTTGGACGACGTTATTTCGGAAGCCCCAACTTTGATCATAGATCTAGTAATAGCGATTTTTCGAAGACTGACATCAGAACCACAGATAATTGCCTCTGTCATCTTTCCTGCTTATTGTGGTTAGATTTAGGTAATCTGAAAATGGAGCTATTGGAATTTTAAGCAAAACTTGAGAAGATAGAGTGTGAAAAGATGGCAAAGGACAGCACAGTTGGTAGATCTGATGATGAAATCCTTAAAGTGAGGAATTATATGCCAAATAATTTTAAGTCGACGAAAGCACATGGGATTGCACTTCTTACTTTGTTTGGGTCATCTTATGCTTGTGAGCAGCTGTTTTAAACTTTAAATTATATTAAATCTGATACCAGAAACAGACTGACAGATGACCTGAGTGCTGCATGCGTCGCTCTTAAAGTTACGGAGTATGAGCCAAGGCTAGACAAATTATCAACATGCACACAATAGTGATTGTGATGTATTTTTTTTCATTAACTACAGCTCATTTTTTTTTTATATAAAAGACTGTTTGTATCATTCAAAGATCTGTTAATTTATTCTTTTTGGACAAAAGTTTTCAATTAGTTCGGACTACTGTATGAGCTGTTTGTTTTTTTCTAAAGTAAAACCACAGTGTTTTGTTTTAATTGCTGTGTTGGCAGATTGAAAGAAAAAAGTTGGTCTTGTATTGCACTTTGGGCACGCGGCCTAAAAAAGGTTCGCCTTCACTGTAACTTGCCCAAGAATTGGTGAAGCTGAGTGACATTTTCTAATTTAGAGCGCCATAATTTAGACATTGCACAGATGACGCATTACAAAAACACTTTAAAAATTTATTTTCGTTTGTTAACATAGTAGATTCTATATCTTTAGAAAATAATATTATGAAAATTAATTTTGAAGAAATTATTTGTACCTAAATGAATGGCATTTGTTATTTTTTTTTGCTGCAGATAATTTTTATCAACAACAAAAAAATACAATGGTGTTCTTGACTCATACTTTAAACACCGTACACATTGTACGTCTTTGTTTAAGGTCCCTAGTAAGAATAATTTACATGTCAATGATTGATTGGCGACTTTTGTTATTTGTTCACAAATTCCGGTTAAATACAAAGTACTTGAAAAAGGGGGAAAAAGGCTTTATTTTTTCTAAATAAATAAAAACTATTTTCCCGCCTTCTGCTCGTAGATGAAAAGGGAAATAACTTGCAAGGTCTGCTGCGCCTTAAGGGATGATTGGTGGCGTGAATCACTCTTTAAAATGTATGTAGGCCTACATGGGTGTGTCAGGCAGAGAATTTTCATACATCGTTTATGAAAAGCACGATATGTTGACATTAGTCGACCGTTGTTTGTTAAACAATTCAGAGTTGAACATTTTAAGGAAAAGTTGAAATTACCTTAGTCATAGTTTGGCAATATATGTATGATATGCTCAAAGATGATCCATATTTTTGTTACTAATAATTATATTAAGAAAGTTGTAATGAAATAAAAACTTTGAAAAAATATTTAATATTAAAATAAAGTGCACTTCACACCAAATTGATCCATAGGGCCGGTGAAACAGCGTTCACCAGTTTCTTTGGCCACGGCATACTTGATGATTGTGTGGCCAGCACAATGCAGAGCCGCCTTTGCTTGACCCCAACTAAGGTCATGTACCCATCAGAGCTGGCTAGACTCAGGAACACCCTCCAGATCCAGGAAAAAAAATCCTAGCCTTCACCAGGATTCGAACCCACGACCTTTGGTACGCCAGTCGAACGCGTTGCCCTTCGGCCACCATGCCCCAAGTAAGATGTAATGAAATAAAAACTTAGAAAAATATTTTTAACCTATTAAAAATGTGAGCATGATATAGACAAAATTATTTTTAATTAAAAGTGGAAATCGAAGTAGGCCTTTGATTAATAAGGTGAATAGGTTTTGGTAAAAAGTTTAATAAAGCTTTTTTAGCATGTTTTTTTTTTTTTTTGGGGGGGGGGGCATCGTCTTTCTGGGTTAGTGAATCAAAATTATTGTTTCAGTGGCTTCGTAATGAACTGTCTTTTAGTTGCCAATAAAACGGTGGATCTATTTTTGCTGCATTTAAAACCACGGATCTAATTCCGCTGCCTCTAAAGTCATGGAACTAGTTCTGCTGCCTCTAAAGTCATGGAACTAGTTCCGCTGCCTCTAAAGTCATGGAACTAATTCCGCTGCCTCTAAAATCATATATTATTATCTAATTCCACTGCCTTAAAAACTGTTGGTCTAACTAGCTATCGTACTATATAATAAAAAGAATATTATATGTTGCTGTTTTTTCCACCCCCACCCGCTTTACTTCTCACATCTCACTTCCATCTTCACGAAAAAGAGAACCCCAGCCTCCGTTGATTTTAAAAACAGAGAAACCACTGCAATGGAACTACAGAATTGTAACCTGACGCCAAAAGTAATTAGATATCATTTACTGCACTCCACTCTGCAGGTTGTCATGTCACAACGGCCCGACGATCAATGCGCATAATTTACTGGTCCCCAATATTCATGAAGTTTTGACGTAACGCAAAATCCTTCCCGCAAGACGGAGTCGGCGATATTAAAATAACAACAAACAATAAAGCTAGAAGTACCAAGGGAGGGGTGGGGATGTGGTGGGGAGGGAGGGACAACTGCTACTCCTCCCTAGTGTGACAGTGTCATGCCATTCCTGGTCACGACGCTGTTTCTCATTCAGTTTGTGTCACGGCCCGCGACTGACACAATTTTGACAACACTACTGGCGCTTGACACACACACACACACACACATTCATACACAAGCGCGCGCACACATCTGCCTTTTACACTGGCAGACTGTTATTGTGCATATATATTTATATCTTCTCGCCCACCATCGCCCTTACCTCCCCTTTTAGGTCATTCAGCCCACCCCGCCCCGCCACCCTCCCCAATCCCTAAACCCCACACCCCGCCCTGCAACTACTATAGTTATGTTTCGAGTCTCACCCTTTGACAGGAGCCGCGATGCGGTACATTACTACATACTACATACCCAACGTTTCTGTTTTTGAGGCACACAATCGCGGTTCCCCCCTCCCTCCCCCTTCGTCGGCGCCCCCGCTAAGGCGGTGAAATCCACCCCCCCCCCATTTTTTTTTGGTTAGTGGGGTATGTATATTTGGGAATGTTAGGATGGGGTGGGGCAGGGCTCGTGATATAATCAAGCGCCATATTTCTGTTGATATGTTGACGCAGAAACCATTGGGCCCTATCAAGGAGATGACGTTCGAGTTATGTGGGGGCTGGGTCGTTTTAAGGACTAGAAAGCTGGGTAGTTTTTAAGGACTAGACGACAGAGTTGTGTATTTGTAGTATCTGTTTGTGTTATCACAGTTACTAGTAGCGGACCGTGTGTGCATGAGGCTGGGAGATATTCGGTTAACTCTTGTCTTTTATTTTATGCACGGATATTGTTTATTAAGGTGGACAGGTAAGAGGAATGATAAATATGTGTATATAACTATATGTATAACTGTAATCGATATAGGCCTATATATATATATATATATATATATATATATATATATATATATAGGCCTAGATATAGGCCTAGATAAACTTTGATAGAATATATAGAATCGAAATGAGAGAATGGATCCGAATATGAAGATAGAAACATTAGATAGATTCACACATGCATTCATATTAGTAGATAGTTAAATTGATAGTAGCATAGATAGTAGCATAGTCAGAAAGATAATAGATCAGGCGGACTTGCAGATTATGTACATAGGCTACATTAATAAAATATAATCGATATATTCATCGTGTCAAAGATAGGTACGATGCATTGCAAGCCACAGTAGTACTAAAACCTACCATAAAACTGTAAAAAAGTCGGTATTAGTATCATTAAAAAAGGGGGTTTGAGTATTCTTAACCCTTGGCCCATGTAGTGAATAGTTCATGACAGTTAAGTAGTCAAGTATAAGTGGGCTTATGGGGGTTTAACTCTTTTAATGCCATGTTATTCTGACAATAGGGTCTAAAGTCTAAAGATCGATATTGCAAATGGAAGTACATGTAGCTAAAACTCGTCTTGAGTGCTAGGTGGCGACACGTGAAAGTGCGTTTCGTGTATAGAGAATGTGTATAAAAAAAATATTTACATTTTCGCATTTTACTCTCAATTTTGTAGACTATATCACGGGGCACTGAGGCAACAGCACGGTCGACTGGCGTTCGAATCCTATTAAAGTCTAGGACTGTTTTCCCTGGACTCGAGGGTGTCCCTGAGTCTACCCAGTTCTGATGGGTACCTGACAATTAGTTGGGGTAAAGTGAAAGCGGCTGGGCATTGTGCTGTCCACACATCCCCTAGTGTGCCGTCGCCACTGAAACTGGTGAACGCTGCTTCACCGGCCCTATGATCAATTTATTTCAACGGCTACTTTACTTTTGTTTAAATCTTAGACTATTTCTTATCTATTTTTTCTAAGGCTTTTCTTTTTTCAATTATTTAACAGAAATTTTTACTGTCAATTTCATTTTCTTTGTTCTTTTTACCGAAAACTCCATCAGCCCAATAGTGATCATTTCCCTTTCCCCATAAGATTAATCCCAGGCTAAAATATAATTGTATGTCTTTTATCTTATGTTATCCTATACATTACAGCCGATTAAAGAAGATTATTGCGTCATAAGCTCATCCGCGGTTTTGAGTCTAGCCACTAGTCCTGCATTTCTGTTTTAAATGATGTTAGGTTACTCGTTTTTCTGATTTGTTCAGATAACCCATTCCATGCCCAAACGCCACTCGGGAAAAAATAGTTTTACAGTTTTTACAGTTTTTTTTCTACGCTACTGTATGCCTACTGATTTTTTTTATATCATGCCTTTACTCAAGTAAAATGAAAATTAGAAGCACAAAAAACAAATTAAAAAAATAAATGTAAAAAGGGTTTTAGTGACTTTTGAACGGCTGCATTAAATAATAAAATAAAAGAACGATTTATTTAGTCGACAAACGAAGTATTCCTATATTTAGTGCGCATGCTCAGAAAGAAGGCGTCGCCAACGAACTAATTTCCTAACTAAAAAGTACTAACTAACTAGTTAGACCAAAAGACCAACTGAAGAGGTTTGTTTTTCTCAAAAGGAAAAGATTTGGAATAGCCTCGTACGGAAGTGACGTTTGAGAAAGGAAATAAATAAACAAAACACGACGCTATAAATACATATTTAACCATTTTGTTAAAAAATAAAAACCAGTAAAAGATTCAAAACACGTGACAATATTCATTTTTCCTAGTCTGACGTCACTTTCCTTTGTTGCCGGAAAAAAACCCATCTCAAATGGCTATAGGATGTGGATTTTTCCTCCGAAAAACGCACACATTTAAGTGCAAATATTGAACGAATTACTTAAAAGTTATCTTTGGTATTTTGAATAAATGATTTTTATCAACCTTCAGAATACACTAGATTTATTTACTATCAAAATCAACTGTGTCATCCAATTTTTATAAAAAGCTCTTCACTTGGTCTTTAACTAACTGCGTGATTTTATATTGACAGACCGATTGAACTAGAATTATATTTGGTTTTACCTGGTGCTTTATGTGTTATTTCGGTTGTTAGAATTTTACCCACTCCTTAAATATCAATGAGTTTAACAAAACACAAAATTCCTGCCTGTTTGTATTTACCGGCAGCCCATTGAATTTTCTTATTTTTATTGTAAAATTATTTCTGAATTACTATTTAAAGAAAATGCTTTCAAGTTTCTCACCAATACACATTTAATCTACTTACAATAAGACCAATACACATTAAATCTACTTACAATAAGCTACGCAGTTAAAAATAGGTTAGCGTGTGTGTGTATGAGTGTGCTAAGTGTGTGTAGCTGTTTGTCTGTCTGTGGGTGTGTGCTTATAACGTATAACACAGGACTACAGGGGGTAGACAGTGTGATATCAAAGAGATAATGTTCCTTTCAACTGCCGCCTACTGAGCGGTGAATAAACGTAAAGTTCGATGCAGTTGGTGGTGTTTTTTTTTAAACAAAAGAACATACAAAGAGGCCATAATTTCGAGAAAACGTTTTACTTATTCCATTTACTAGTGTGCATGTTGACTTGTTCGTGTGGGTGGCAGATCTTTGTTGATAATAGAAAACAACAATAACATCCATATGGATTTGTAAAGAAAACTTTGTAAACAAAAGCAAAGACACATAGACTGAGAAAACAACAAAATAGAGATCATACAGAATATAGATATTAAAAAAAAGATTGAATAATACATAATAGAGATCGTACAGAATATAGATTATAGGCATACAGAATATATTAAATAAATCGAACAAAATATAGATCTTACAGAATATAGATCATATAGAATATAGATTTAGAAGTAGCGTACATACGTTTACGTGGCTACGGCTTACTAAGGAATTGTGTGGCCAGGTACACAAAAGAGTTGGGTAGACTTAGGGACATCCCCTAGACCCGAGAACGAATTCTAGCCTTTACTAGGAATCGAACCAGTGACCTTCGGCACGCTAGCCTAACGCGCTGCCACCATGTCACAGTGACAAGACATTTACAATATATATATATAAAGTAGACTGTGTGTGTGTTCAGCCAATCATAATTATGATTTAAAGACACGGGACCTTATTGTCTAATATTATACTTTTGTGATTTCACTTAATACACGTGTCTTTGCTAGCTAAGTGGATAACATATCGGTCTGCCATGCAGGCCACCCGTGTTCGATTCTCCAGTTAATCTATACCTTTTTTTTTCTACAATTTTCTTAATTTCAATTAATACAACTTTTTTTTTTAAATAGCGTAAATCTACGAGCAACACCGGGCAATTTAGATCTTTGTTGAATGAAAACACATGCCTATTTTTTCCCGACTACATTAGATCTATATACATGTCTTCAGTAATAATTTTTTTTATTTGTATTTTTAATTCTATAAAGTCTAAAGCTTTCTGTTCATTGTAGTTAATGAAATTTTTATCTGTAGCTTATACAAGCTTGTTTTATTTCCCCACGGGCAACGCCGGGGAATTTAGCTTGATAATAAAAGTCAACTTCTTGTAGCTAAGCGAAAATCAACCAAATCCTAACACCAAAAATGCGTGCTTTCTATAGCAGAAAGTGCAGTCAGGGCCCGCGAGAGAGAAAAAAAAAAGATGCCGGTACGAGATCTTTTCTGCCCCCCTCCCCCGCCCCACTTTTTTTTTTCTAACACTAGTCATATCTACATGATTTATTTCTATTACATACGTTTGAAAAATCAGGAATCTTTTTAAAAGGTATGTGGATCGTTTTGTGAAACTGTCATAAGTGTTACTATTTACCATTCGAATATTCGAGTAATCATTACAATCACAGCCTTACAGGTCTATTACAAAAATACTTTAATCAAGTACATAGTACATATTATAGTTCTTAGTTTAAATTATTGTAATTGTTCCTCGTTTCTGTAGGGCTAATGATCTTGCAAATAATATTACAAAGATGTGTAAAATGGGAAAAGTGACTCTCACTGTTGATTGATAATTTATAATTAATGTCCTTTAGTGTTTCTAGATTTAGCGATTTAACTATTGGTGTTACTCGTCTGTTGTAAATATTCACCAGAATGTATGTTGTGTAGTCAAATGTAAGATTAGCGATCTGCTGTGACACTACAGTTAATACATAATTTTTTTTTGTACAGACTCTTCCCAAAATACATTTTGTTAAATCGCAAAAAAAAAAAATAAATGTTTTTTTACAATTTTTCAATACATTTCAATCATTTGTCTAAGATTATGATACCTTCAATCTCCCCTCTTGGCTACCGCACAGGAAATCATTAAAGTGTAAAAGGATCGCCTAACTAGCTTTGACTGCCGTACTAGTATGCAGCTACATAGAGTATTTAGGCCTAGGCTACAAAGCTAACAGGGAGAACTGTAAGCCTGTAGGGCTCTTAGGTCTATATTTGTAAGTGTCTCTGGAGAAAAATAATAAAAACGATATTCTAAATGCTATCGAAAATAATTAGGCCCTATATTACAATTAGAGGCCTCTTTGCTTATTTAACTAAATGTTCAAGTACACCAGGGGTCGACAACCTTATCCACGCGTGCCAGACTTGGCTCGCAGAACGATGTTCAGTGGCACGCTAGAGACCTCCAAGAATATTGTGAAAACAAAGTATGTCAGGGTAATTAGTTGGTGCTGCATGGCGAACTACATGTGAAACACACTGGACGTCAACTGTTTTAGTTCACGAATGTTTGTATGCAAAGCTCCCATCATTGGACTTGCAATCTGTGATTGAATCTATTATTAAGATAGTCAATTGAATAGTTTCTCGAGTCTTTTATAGAAGAAAGTCATACGGAGTATAGGTAAAGTCTTGGATAGATTCGTTTCTTGTCTGTAAACAATTAAGATGTATCATAATGAAAAAAAAATTCCGTTATTGAATGAGGAGAATTGAAAGTTGAAGCCAATGTTTCTGAATGACAAGGCGACACGTTTCAGTGAGTTAAACTTCCATTTACAAGACTGGGTCCAAAAGCACTTGAAGTGTTGGGCCAATGGAATAGATTTGCATTGAAACTGGACATATCTTTCCGTGAAATCAATTTCTAAACACTTAACTCTTTCCCTAATTTAAGGCAAATTAAGATAGACGAGCGTTTTCCGAAGTACACTAGTTATATTAAAACAATTACCGTAACTCGTTTGGTATTATTAGCATCAAATTTGGAGAATTTAATTGAAGGGAGATAATTAACCCTTTTTCTTTACAATAATATTTCTAATATGTTTCCTTTTTGAAAAATAAATGGCTTACAACTCTAAAATGATCACATTACAAATTATATAAATATTTTATTAATAAAGAATGTATATGTACATTTTAAAACATTACAATAACTACCCAGTTTGTATGATTACTAGGCCCTACGTGTCCCTTCCGCTTTACATGAATACATCCTCCTTTACAGTATTCCATTTGGGTTAAAATAATATTTTAACAAAAATCTGTTTTTTTTAGATCAAATAATAAAGACTTTGAAGTTATTACTTGCGTAATTGCCAATTTAATTTTAAATTTCAATATTCATGGGCCCCCTAAACTCGTATGGGCCCTGGCCCCTCTCGTGGGGCCTGAAAGTGCTACAATAGATTTCCGAATGCAAAATAAAAGGCGTAATAGAAGGTGATGGAGAGTACGAAAAAACAATATTAGTGTTATTACGTCATAATAAATTAACCATCTTCAGAAATACTCTCTACACCAAAGTCAAATGTAAATAAACAACTCTACATGAACTAGCTAGACAATCTCAAATACAATATAGAAACTATTGATACATGCTATAAACACAAAACAATGTGTTTGTGTATGCGTGTGTGTGTGTGTGTGTGTGCGCGCTCGCGATTAAAATTATAGGGTTTAGTCATCCGGGTCCTATTCCATTCATGTCGACTGAGACCTATGCCAGTAGCCCGATATAAAGCCATGTTCACCTTTTTCATTTCAGATATTTTGGTGCTCTCAGAGTTATACAGAGATTTTAAAAGAAAAAGGTCCACATTCGAGACGAACAAGAACTAAAAACTTTTGATTTCAAACATGAGGAGCTTTTACGGAGATTAGAGCAAATATCCAGTTTTTGTTGACTTTGTTCTCTCCTTACTAGGATAATAGAATCTAGAACATATTATCCAGTTGGTGGGGGTTTTTCTGTGACAATTAGGTAAGTTGACCGTGTTCAATGTTGCATACCTATTTATCCTGATAATCAAGGAATAGTAAAAAAAAAGTTAGAAGTATATTTTGCGAATCGGATCATTACATTATTTGGCCCGTGGGCTGATTCTGTCCATGCACAAGATAAGTCTATTTAAGGAAATAATATCGAGATAAACAACAAAACAACAACACATCATGCAGTATGCAACTAAAATACAAACCACACATCATACAGTATACAACTACAATATAATGAACGCATCTAACAGTATTCGACTACAAAAAAACACATCTTACAGTATTTGACAACAATATAAACAACACATCTTACAGTATTCTACTCAAATATAAACAACACATCGTATAATATACCACTACAACAAAAAAAAAAGAAATACTTCAGTACAGCCTTCAACTATAATACAATCAACATATCTAACAGTATATAACTACAATATAAACAACACACACTCCAGTATACAACTACAATACAAACAACTCATCTTACAGTATACAACTAAAATACAAACAACACATCTTACAGCATACAACTACGATGTAAACAACACACCAGAATGCATAGCACTACACACTTAAGTCGGGAATCTCAAAAGACCTATTGAAACATTGAATACAAATAAATTCAAGGGGATTAATTTAAGGTTTACAATTATTTTTTTTGGGTGCGCCCTTTTATAGTCGCTGATCACAATATGGGTGTTTTGTATTACAGTTGGTATTTATGCACATAAATTGGGGATTACGTTTATTCATTTAAAAATTAACACATTAAACAGACTACATGAAATAGTCCCATTTAAGCTTCATAAAGCTGTTAGTAGTGTTAAGAGTTCTTTTTGTTACTTTTGGTCAATCGGTCTAGTGATCTATAGCGAACCAACACGCAAGAACAAAAGCAATTTATATAAATACATAAATACTTTCTATCTCTATCTATCTATCTATCTATCTATCTATCTATCTATCTATCTATCTATCTATCTATCTATCTATCTATCTATCTATCTATCTATCTATCTATATATATATATATATATATTATATATATATATAATTTGTATTTCTATGAAGGTGTGTTTTCTTGTGTCTTCCTATGTGTATATCCTATATATTGATTCTTTATTGCACTTGTACGTGAGATAAATTCCACTCATTTAAATATCACTATACGAGCAGAAAGTTTTGTTTTACTTAGGTCTAAACTAACTTACTTACTTCAAAGACTATTTCTATTGGCACCTTCATTTGAAGAATTCTCTATTCTCTAAAGTGCACTAGCTCTAGTCTTCAAATAAATCTGATTTGGCAAATTGTTTCGTGATTCAATTTATAAAGTTCATGTCGCAACCGGGTGTGAGAATGTCTAGAGCAGTTTCACATTGTTGCTTTGTTTACATTAGCCTGGCCTCCAGAGTGGAGATGGTGGCGCTTAGACGCTGCTACCGCAACATTTCCTTTAATCAAATAGCAGTTTAATGGACCTACGATGTGAACAGCTCTTTATCGCTTCTCGTAACACCGACGCCACTACGTTTTATGGTTGTAATATTTGTTTTCTTACGACTCTGTCCCTTATAGTATTCAGTTTTGTATTGTGTACAGCTTTATCAACAGTTGTTCCATACAGAAACCTGTTCAGCTTGTTATGTTTTCTCGTGTTAGGCAAAGAAATATATATACAAAATAACATACATGTGTACAAGGTTGATCTGTACAGTCAAGGTGTAAAAAAAAGTAGGCTACTATAAGTATAGCGGAGAGAGAGCTAGAGGTAATACAGTAAATAAATTAGTTAGAATTGGTTTATATAAATAGTCTCTATTCTCCAACTTCTTCTCCAGTGTGGGAAGTTTGGGAAGTCTATTGACAAGCATGAATGGCGAGGGCAAAGGCGGGGGAGAGAAAAAAAAATTTCGCCTTCTAAACTTAGTCCCACATGGCTGGTGATTGAAGAAAAGGTCGTCACGCATGGCTGAATCTAGCAACATAAACACACGGCTGTGTGCATACCTCAGATCTTCTTTTTATTGATATTTTTGTAAGTTTTCTTTCCCACTATAAATGCATTCAGGATAATAACGATATTATATATATATATATATATATGTGATGTTTATTTATATAGCGCTTCTCTTTATGCTATTACATTTAGCATGTTCAATGCTCTCTTGGCCGACTAACACCAGTTAAAGAGACGAAATAATCTTCTTTAAAGAAGAAACGTCTGTAATGTTTAAGATAAAGAGAAATGCCTTCAGATCCTTTTGAAAAGACTCTTTTATCTCAGAATCTCCCAGGTTCTGTCTGAGGCAAGCTGTTTTACATAGACGGCGCCACAGATTCAAACGAGCGCACTCCAAAGGACTTATTTTTTGTGTCCATCCACATTGGGAATTATGTTTATACTAGTAGTTATGCCCGTCAAAATGATGGAGAAACGCATGACTGCAATGTGTATTGTTAAAAGAGAAAGAAAAAATAACAAACAATATTACAATAAAAACTTTAGTGGGAACGTTTTCTTCAGTGTTTAGTGTTTGTTCTTTTATTATTGTTTAACAAATACCAAACAATAAAAAAAAGTAAATAATAAAAAAAGTAGACAATAATATTTAGCAGTACGGGAAAACTCAGTCCCGATACACACTTAATTTGAAAGCATTTCAAAGGGACATCATTCTGAAATGGCGCTCAGTTTATAACTTATGTTTATTTTAAAAAATTAATTAAGGAATTAAGCATTATTGTTTATACAATAAAAAAAATTTTTGGAAGACGTTTCCAATTTATACATTTCACTTTTGTGACGATTGGTCAAACCGCCAAGGAGTCTATAGAGAACAAACATATTGAGCTTTGTTACAATTACATTATATATTGTAATATTTCTTGGTCTTCTGTCGTCTGTCTAGGCAATGGCTCACTATGAAATAATACACTCAAGCCACTCCATAAATGTTTAAAGAAGAATTTAGATGCTTGAACTAATGTACAATAATAACATTCAACTTCAGTGGTCGATAATAAGTAGTTTCTTTATCGATATACAAATCATCACCAACAGCCTACACCTTTGCGTGTCGTATATAGATTTTGGTGCAGAAATCGCTAGAAATCGCCCAGTACCATAAACATGTTCATGTAATCTTTGTTTTGGTAGACCAGCACTATGTCACCATAGCGCACTACCACAAGGCCTCATAATTTACAATTGCAAAAAAAAAAAAAAAAAAAAAAAAAAAAAAAAAAAAAAAAAAAAAAAAAAAAAAAAATAATAAAAAACTAACTAATAGTCTTAAAGTTCTTTTAAAATCTTGGGTATACAATTTCAATAATAAATTATATTTTAGATAACACAGAACCGACATGGGTGGGTGGTTTTCTTAAGAATTTATTTTTAAGTGTTGAACTCCACCCCAAACGTGTAGAGACTTAATTGTCACACCACCAGGAGATAGAGTCATGTTTTGTAATGTAATACCAATGCAAAACATAAATATTAATATGATATGCTGAAATGATATTATGTATCTTTACACTTGTATTATTTCACGTTGGGTATTTGATTCAGTTTTAAGGTAAACGCTATCAAAATGTCACACTGACATCCAACGTTCATTTATTCTTACACCACTCCCTACATAACTAAAAAAAAAAATGTCCCCTTGACAATAGTGTACAGGAGTTTCAGTCGAACTCAACACACAATAGTTAGTTGTGTGTAGGCCGTATATGTATCTGTTTAAGAGACGTATGTATTTGTATGTTAAGTTTTAAATAAGCTGTGAGGTTACACTAAGTTTTTTTGGCAGCGCTATACAGATAGAATTATTATTACATGTATTTCACATTCCCTCATAGAAAGTCAATAATAATATAATAATATACTGTTACGAAACGTAAATTCCCTACATTGTAATGTTAATAAACCAACTAAATCATTTAAGCGAATTGCGTTTAAACGATATAAAATATTTCTCAGCTCAAGGTTTCCCCCGGGTTTTTCCCAACCTAATGAGAGCATTATTGTTTTTTTATTAACCTCGATAAAAACATGAACTGTTCACGTAAACACAGCGTGTCAAGGTCGTCCGGTCTCTCCTTATTTTGTTAGAGCATTATTGCTTGACATTCTGATCACGCAGTCAACATGCAGGCTTGATTAAAATATTCGTGTCACTAGGCTGTCTGGTTTTTCCAACGATTGACCCGTAATATATTTCTACGCGATTCGACACTTTTAGTCAGTTCTTGGCGTACATTCGAGCTAGTAACATCAAATATTCTCCGCTCTGAGGATCGTTTCTATTTGAGTTGTATTATGGAAAATTTATTATTCTACTATTAACTACAATGCTATATGTTCATTGAGGATATTCATTACTAATTGGAATATGTGTATTTCTTGATTGTGTATATAATATTATTTGGATTCCTACTGGATTGATGTTGTAAATTAAACCAAATTTATCGTTGCTTTCTACACAACTTGGTTAGCGTCAATATTTCAAAGTTATATACATGTGTGTATGTGTAATATTTATACAACTATTTTAATAATCTACACTACCACTCAACATCGAGGTTCTTGCTGTATAATATGAGCCACATAAATAATTATACATGAAGTAAATCAACTGAAAACTCTAAAACTACGCTATGTGAATTGCCAGGGGATTATAAGAACCAGGAATACTCTAGACATCTACAAATAAACTTCAGAATAATATAATAAGATCTTCACTAATACAAGGATACTCACACTAATAATAACAATACTATAACTATTATTTTCATAAATTGAATGGGGGCTCTAGCCGTAATAACATTATAAATCATAATTATACTTGTGTGATCTAAATAGAAGGTCTCATCCATAATTTATTATGGTGAATAAATTGCCTTGTAATAAAATGGGGGCTCGTCCGGGATTTACTAACAAACGTTTAGAGGATTTACTTCAACTTCAAGAATCGTTATACTATTTACACAAACTATTTACAACTGCCGTAATACATACTCGTAACTTGGATGGATTGTGTTGGAAAATATGAACAATATACAATATACTAAAGATTGTGATTGAATTGAACATTGCTATTGAGAATCGGAAAACTTAACTATTCAGCCTGGAAAATTATCTGGTGTATTACCTTATCGAACAAAGTAACTCTAAGAAAGTATTATTTTTATGACCTTGTTGTGAAAAATCTGAACTGTGTGGTGTAGTGAATTATTCAAAGGACAGAAAGTAAGTTGGACACTTTTATTGTATTATTAACAAGATTTACAGTAACTTTTAATAATATAAAATGGAGGCCACAAATAATCTTACATTGGATCCAGAGATATTTGATCTAACCTCAGAACAGCTTAATAAAATGTCAATGATACAATTAAAAGAATTGGCTAAATCATTGGGCATTTCTATCACAGAAACTAGGCCATCAAAAACTAAATTACTTCAAGAGGTAACTGAGTGTTTAAGAAAACAAGGTACACTAATTATTGAAGAAACTACTGCTAATGATAACATTAATGATGAATCAGATGATGAATTACCTTTTCCTATAAAACAAAGAGTAAAGCATACAACTGGTGACTTAAGTGAAGAATTGAAATTTAAACTTGAGTTAAGAAAGATGGAATTAGAGATGGAAAGAGAAAGAGAAAGCCAGAGAATTGAGATGGAAAGAGAAATAGCAAGAGAGAAAATAGCAAGCCAAGAAAGAATTGAGATAGCAAGGTCTCGTACGTCAAATCATTCGAATGCAAGCTCTGAAGCAGATGCAGAACTGTATAAGTTTAAGAAACATATTCCAGTTTTTGAAGATAATTCGGTGGAAGAGTTCTTCATGATTTTCGAGAGAAACGCTAGAGACTATCAATTTCCCGAGGGCAAGAAAGCTATACTTCTACGCTCAGCTCTGAATAAAGGAAAGGCACTTGATGTTGTATTAAGTCTTACTGAAGAGGAATTGTATGATTATGAACTGATCAAGAATAGAGTACTGCTAAGTTATGCATTAACACCTGAAAAATATAGAAAAGTGTTTCGTGAGTCTAAGAAAGAACAGGAACAATCCCATGTTGATTTTCTAAGACAGAAAAAGAAATATTTTGAAAGATGGATTCGATCCAAAGGTGTAAACAAAGACTTTGATAAATTAGCTAATCTTATGCTAATGGAAGACTTTAACAATAACATCAGAGGTGATGTAAGAATACATTTAGCAGACAAAGGTGTAGAACAAGTAGAAACAGCAGCAGTGATGGCAGACGAATATGTTATTATCCATTCCAGCAATAAATTTACAACAGTTGATAAATCTAAATTCCAGAATCGAGATATGAAGGTAGAAAAGAAAACCATGAATCCAAATGAATCCTATCAATCAAAGAGACATCAGCAGAGCAATCAAGGTCCAACAAATTCCAAGCCAACCTGTAGCCATTGTAAACGAATTGGACATACTAAGGAAAAGTGCTGGATATTGAATGGGAACCCGAATAAAAAGAATGTTGTCTTATCGTATGTAGCAATGCCAAAACAAAGAACTCATGAAAATGTAAAGAAGGATATTAGAACTCAAACAGAGATACCTAGTGCTAATGCAGATAACCTGACAAAACACACGTATCTAGGAAACTTGAAACCAGAAATAGTTCCTGAAATAGAGACAATGGTTTTCAATAATTCTAATTCTAATCTGAGCTCCAAGGAGTCTATATCAGATAGAACCACCATGAGTACTAAACATACCTCTTACAAAAATAACTTGGATACAGATCTCATCGATACTGAGATACCAAGCAATTGTTTACCATTCATTGAAGAAGGTACCGTGTCATCCATAATAAATGGTGTCACTAGTGAAAAAAACATCAGAATACTCCGTGATACAGGGGCTGAGGTTTCACTACTTTTAGAGAATACTGTTCCTACGTCACAATCGACATATACAGGACAGGATCTTACTATTCAAGGTGTATCAAGGAAAAATGTACAAGTTCCTTTGCATCAAATACAGCTGAAGAGTGCGTACTTCACTGGAAATGTAGTTGTGGGTGTGTACAAATCACTTCCGTTTAAAGGCGTTTCTTTAATACTGGGAAATGATATTGCTGGAGATGTGGTGCATTCCATATCCAAGAAAAAACAATACCTCAATAAAAGTGAGAGCTTTATCAAACCTATATGCATCGTCACGAGAGGTATGGCCCAACAACAAAAGTCTGTCGAAACCATGTCAAAGTCAAAAATAGAACCAGAAATTGACCTACAGGCAACTTTCCTGGCTGACATCTTGAGTGGTCCCTCAGTCAAGACTACTGAAAGTAATTTGTCACCTCGACAATTACTCCTATTAGAACAGAATAGAGATTCAGGAATTAAACACCTGAAGAAAAAGGTGATAACTGAACAGGAGGCAGAAATGAACGGAAATGGATTTTTTCTGAAGGAGGGAATATTAATGCAAAAATGGAGAGATGTGAAATGTGATAATGACAATTGCAGAGAAGGAAGTCAGATTGTGGTACCAGCCATATATCGCAATGACATCTTACACATGGCTCATGACACACCATATGCTGGTCATCTAGGAGTGAACAAGACTTACCGTCGAATTCTTCCGTACTTCTATTGGCCTGGACTACATCGTGACGTCACAAAATACTGCAAGTCATGCAATACATGCCAGATAGTTGGTAAACCTAACCAGACTATACCGGTAGCACCTCTAAAGCCAATACCCGCCTTTGCAGAACCATTTAGCCACTTGCTAATAGACTGTGTAGGTCCTTTGCCTAAAACAAAGACAGGACACCAGTACTTATTCACTATAATGTGCACTGCCACGAGATATCCTGAAGCTATTCCGCTACGCACCATTAACGCAGATAAGATATCTGACGCACTGATTGCATTTTGTTCAAGATACGGTCTTCCAAAGACTATACAGTCAGACCGAGGATCTAACTTTACATCAAAGCTGTTTAACCAGGTCTTAAAGAAACTAGGCATCCAACATGCAACTTCAACTGCGTACCATCCGCAAAGCCAAGGTGCCCTAGAAAGATATCATCAGACTCTGAAAACCATGCTCCGCACATACTGTTTTGAGAACACTGAAGACTGGGATCGCGGTATTCCATTCGCTCTTTTCGCGACTAGAGAAACTGTGCAGGAATCTCTTGGATTCAGTCCGTTCGAGTTAGTGTTTGGACATTCAGTTCGAGGACCTCTAAAACTGTTGCAGGAAACCTTGTTAAATTCTGATGAAGAGACTGGACTCGTAGCTTATGTGGAACAATTTAGCAATAGAATCTATCATGGTTTTAATCATGTTAAAGATAATCTTTTGCAGGCTCAGAAAAGAATGAAAGGGTACTATGATGTCAAGGCCAGATCCCGACGTTTCCATCCTGGTGATAAAGTCCTCATGTTGACCCAATTGTCTGGACAACCCCTGAGTGCAAAATATACAGGACCATATCAGGTTTTAGATAAAATCAGTGATGTAACATACCTTGTAAAAACCTCTGATAGAAGGAAAACACAGAGACTGTGCCATATAAACATGCTAAAACCTTATGTTGTTAGGGAAGAACAAACTGACATTAGGCCAGTGAGTGCTATCAAAACTGTTGAAACACCCCCGCCTAAATTTAAAAAGACAATCATAGAAAGTAAACTTCAAAACACTGAAGCACTTAAAAACCTCAATGATAAACTGGCACATCTAGACTCAGGTGAACAGACTTCTATCAAGGGTTTAATCTATGATCATGTAAATTTGTTTAGTGATGTTCCTAACAAAACAACTTTGGTTACCCATGATGTAGTTTTAAAAGATGATAATGTTAAACCTGTCAAACAACATCCGTATAGGGTTAATCCCATACAACTTGAACACATCCGTAAAGAAATTGATTATATGCTGAGCAATGATATAATTACTCACAGTAACAGTGATTGGTCATCCCCATGTGTGTTGGTTCCCAAATCTGATGGTTCACTACGCTTTTGTGTAGACTATAGGAAATTAAACCAAGTGACAAAAACAGATTCGTATCCCATACCACGGATAGATGATTTAATCGATAGAGTAAGCACTGCAAACTATGTAACTAAGATTGACTTACTAACAGCTTATTTCCAAATCCCATTAACAGATAGGGCTCAGGAGGTATCAACTTTTGTTACTCCTGATGGATAATATAAGTTTAAAGTAATGCCATTCGGAATGGTCAATGCTCCAGCTAGTTTTCAAAGACTAATAAACACTATTATCCATGATATCCCACAATGCCATGCATATCTGGACGATATCGTAGTGTTCAGTAATAACTTTAATGATCATCTAGATCAGTTGAAACTATTATTCCAAAAACTAAAACAGGCTAATCTTACTATAAACCTAGTTAAAAGTCAATTTTGCCATGCAGAAATTGAATACTTAGGTCATGTAGTGGGTAATGGCAAAGTAAAACCAGTGAATGCCAAAGTCAAAGCTATACAGGAATTCCCTGTCCCTAAAACGCAGAAACAACTTCGAGGATTTCTGGGTATGGCCGGGTACTACAGGAAGTTTTGTAAAAACTTTTCTATTATCACTTGCCCTTTGACAAATCTCTTAAGAAAGAAAATTCAATTTAAGTGGACTCAGGAATGTGACCAAGCCTTTAATGATATAAAAGACATACTGACCAAGGCACCAATATTAGTCTCACCTGATTATACTAAACCTTTCAGAATAACGGTAGACTCGTGTAATACAGGAATGGGCGCGGTAATCTCACAAATAGGAGATGATTCACTTGAACATCCCATTAGCTTTTGTTCAAAAAAATTTAACCCACATGAGGTAAATTATAGCACAATAGAGCAGGAATTACTAGGACTTATCCAAGCATTGAAACATTTCAATTACTATGTAAATGGTTCTCAGTTCCCAATCGAGATATTCACTGATCACAATCCACTAGTATTTCTTTCCCGCATCAAACAAAATCAGCGCATTCTAAGATGGAGTTTGTTTATTCAAGCTTACAACTTAAAAATAACTCACTTATCTGGAAAAGATAACATCGTCGCGGACACCCTATCGCGCATGTAACAAATGTATAAGGAAATAGATAACTTTATGTATATATTCTGATAATCCTAACTAAGAGAATTGGATCATTTAAAATATAAATGCATGAATATATGAATATGTTGTGATTATTTTATGCAATATCTTATGCCTTATTTTATGCCATGAATATTTCCATTTGCTAAAACAAATATTATTATTGTTGTAGGAAAAAAGAAAGAACCTAATAAGTTACTTATAAATATTATGGATTTATGAACATAATTTTTCTTTATTAGTAAGATAATGAATGAACAGAAATGTACATCCTTATTTTGAAACAATCAAACTATAGTTGTGATTATGTAAAAACCAAAATAGAGTAATGTGCATACACTTCACATGCTTACACACTTAAGATTAAATTCTTACTCTTAAGTTTATTTAAATATTAATTTCATTTAAGTTGAATTAATTAATGATTGAATTGTTTAATATGATAACATTAGTTATGTTGATTTTTACCTTATAAATAAGATGATGATGTTTATAAGGAATGATATCTCAGAGAGTATAATTTTTTTAGAATAACGCGAACATGTGTTATGGTCTAAGGATAACTTGAGATCCTATATGATGAGGGCTTAATAGAATAAATTATTTCCCTTACTTGTCTTATTTAACGGACTACCCAGGTGGAGTCAGTTTTTTTTTGTATATTGTTTAGAACTAAAGTTAAGTGCAGGCGGTTCTAAAAGAAATTGCACACTTCTATTGTTTAGTATGCAATGTTCTTTTCCTTTTGGTACGGGCGACTGTTACGAAACGTAAATTCCCTACATTGTAATGTTAATAAACCAACTAAATCATTTAAGCGAATTGCGTTTAAACGATATAAAATATTTCTCAGCTCAAGGTTTCCCCCGGGTTTTTCCCAACCTAATGAGAGCATTATTGTTTTTTTATTAACCTCGATAAAAACATGAACTGTTCACGTAAACACAGCGTGTCAAGGTCGTCCGGTCTCTCCTTATTTTGTTAGAGCATTATTGCTTGACATTCTGATCACGCAGTCAACATGCAGGCTTGATTAAAATATTCGTGTCACTAGGCTGTCTGGTTTTTCCAACGATTGACCCGTAATATATTTCTACGCGATTCGACACTTTTAGTCAGTTCTTGGCGTACATTCGAGCTAGTAACATCAAATATTCTCCGCTCTGAGGATCGTTTCTATTTGAGTTGTATTATGGAAAATTTATTATTCTACTATTAACTACAATGCTATATGTTCATTGAGGATATTCATTACTAATTGGAATATGTGTATTTCTTGATTGTGTATATAATATTATTTGGATTCCTACTGGATTGATGTTGTAAATTAAACCAAATTTATCGTTGCTTTCTACACAACTTGGTTAGCGTCAATATTTCAAAGTTATATACATGTGTGTATGTGTAATATTTATACAACTATTTTAATAATCTACACTACCACTCAACATCGAGGTTCTTGCTGTATAATATGAGCCACATAAATAATTATACATGAAGTAAATCAACTGAAAACTCTAAAACTACGCTATGTGAATTGCCAGGGGATTATAAGAACCAGGAATACTCTAGACATCTACAAATAAACTTCAGAATAATATAATAAGATCTTCACTAATACAAGGATACTCACACTAATAATAACAATACTATAACTATTATTTTCATAAATTGAATGGGGGCTCTAGCCGTAATAACATTATAAATCATAATTATACTTGTGTGATCTAAATAGAAGGTCTCATCCATAATTTATTATGGTGAATAAATTGCCTTGTAATAAAATGGGGGCTCGTCCGGGATTTACTAACAAACGTTTAGAGGATTTACTTCAACTTCAAGAATCGTTATACTATTTACACAAACTATTTACAACTGCCGTAATACATACTCGTAACTTGGATGGATTGTGTTGGAAAATATGAACAATATACAATATACTAAAGATTGTGATTGAATTGAACATTGCTATTGAGAATCGGAAAACTTAACTATTCAGCCTGGAAAATTATCTGGTGTATTACCTTATCGAACAAAGTAACTCTAAGAAAGTATTATTTTTATGACCTTGTTGTGAAAAATCTGAACTGTGTGGTGTAGTGAATTATTCAAAGGACAGAAAGTAAGTTGGACACTTTTATTGTATTATTAACAAGATTTACAGTAACTTTTAATAATATAAAATGGAGGCCACAAATAATCTTACATTGGATCCAGAGATATTTGATCTAACCTCAGAACAGCTTAATAAAATGTCAATGATACAATTAAAAGAATTGGCTAAATCATTGGGCATTTCTATCACAGAAACTAGGCCATCAAAAACTAAATTACTTCAAGAGGTAACTGAGTGTTTAAGAAAACAAGGTACACTAATTATTGAAGAAACTACTGCTAATGATAACATTAATGATGAATCAGATGATGAATTACCTTTTCCTATAAAACAAAGAGTAAAGCATACAACTGGTGACTTAAGTGAAGAATTGAAATTTAAACTTGAGTTAAGAAAGATGGAATTAGAGATGGAAAGAGAAAGAGAAAGCCAGAGAATTGAGATGGAAAGAGAAATAGCAAGAGAGAAAATAGCAAGCCAAGAAAGAATTGAGATAGCAAGGTCTCGTACGTCAAATCATTCGAATGCAAGCTCTGAAGCAGATGCAGAACTGTATAAGTTTAAGAAACATATTCCAGTTTTTGAAGATAATTCGGTGGAAGAGTTCTTCATGATTTTCGAGAGAAACGCTAGAGACTATCAATTTCCCGAGGGCAAGAAAGCTATACTTCTACGCTCAGCTCTGAATAAAGGAAAGGCACTTGATGTTGTATTAAGTCTTACTGAAGAGGAATTGTATGATTATGAACTGATCAAGAATAGAGTACTGCTAAGTTATGCATTAACACCTGAAAAATATAGAAAAGTGTTTCGTGAGTCTAAGAAAGAACAGGAACAATCCCATGTTGATTTTCTAAGACAGAAAAAGAAATATTTTGAAAGATGGATTCGATCCAAAGGTGTAAACAAAGACTTTGATAAATTAGCTAATCTTATGCTAATGGAAGACTTTAACAATAACATCAGAGGTGATGTAAGAATACATTTAGCAGACAAAGGTGTAGAACAAGTAGAAACAGCAGCAGTGATGGCAGACGAATATGTTATTATCCATTCCAGCAATAAATTTACAACAGTTGATAAATCTAAATTCCAGAATCGAGATATGAAGGTAGAAAAGAAAACCATGAATCCAAATGAATCCTATCAATCAAAGAGACATCAGCAGAGCAATCAAGGTCCAACAAATTCCAAGCCAACCTGTAGCCATTGTAAACGAATTGGACATACTAAGGAAAAGTGCTGGATATTGAATGGGAACCCGAATAAAAAGAATGTTGTCTTATCGTATGTAGCAATGCCAAAACAAAGAACTCATGAAAATGTAAAGAAGGATATTAGAACTCAAACAGAGATACCTAGTGCTAATGCAGATAACCTGACAAAACACACGTATCTAGGAAACTTGAAACCAGAAATAGTTCCTGAAATAGAGACAATGGTTTTCAATAATTCTAATTCTAATCTGAGCTCCAAGGAGTCTATATCAGATAGAACCACCATGAGTACTAAACATACCTCTTACAAAAATAACTTGGATACAGATCTCATCGATACTGAGATACCAAGCAATTGTTTACCATTCATTGAAGAAGGTACCGTGTCATCCATAATAAATGGTGTCACTAGTGAAAAAAACATCAGAATACTCCGTGATACAGGGGCTGAGGTTTCACTACTTTTAGAGAATACTGTTCCTACGTCACAATCGACATATACAGGACAGGATCTTACTATTCAAGGTGTATCAAGGAAAAATGTACAAGTTCCTTTGCATCAAATACAGCTGAAGAGTGCGTACTTCACTGGAAATGTAGTTGTGGGTGTGTACAAATCACTTCCGTTTAAAGGCGTTTCTTTAATACTGGGAAATGATATTGCTGGAGATGTGGTGCATTCCATATCCAAGAAAAAACAATACCTCAATAAAAGTGAGAGCTTTATCAAACCTATATGCATCGTCACGAGAGGTATGGCCCAACAACAAAAGTCTGTCGAAACCATGTCAAAGTCAAAAATAGAACCAGAAATTGACCTACAGGCAACTTTCCTGGCTGACATCTTGAGTGGTCCCTCAGTCAAGACTACTGAAAGTAATTTGTCACCTCGACAATTACTCCTATTAGAACAGAATAGAGATTCAGGAATTAAACACCTGAAGAAAAAGGTGATAACTGAACAGGAGGCAGAAATGAACGGAAATGGATTTTTTCTGAAGGAGGGAATATTAATGCAAAAATGGAGAGATGTGAAATGTGATAATGACAATTGCAGAGAAGGAAGTCAGATTGTGGTACCAGCCATATATCGCAATGACATCTTACACATGGCTCATGACACACCATATGCTGGTCATCTAGGAGTGAACAAGACTTACCGTCGAATTCTTCCGTACTTCTATTGGCCTGGACTACATCGTGACGTCACAAAATACTGCAAGTCATGCAATACATGCCAGATAGTTGGTAAACCTAACCAGACTATACCGGTAGCACCTCTAAAGCCAATACCCGCCTTTGCAGAACCATTTAGCCACTTGCTAATAGACTGTGTAGGTCCTTTGCCTAAAACAAAGACAGGACACCAGTACTTATTCACTATAATGTGCACTGCCACGAGATATCCTGAAGCTATTCCGCTACGCACCATTAACGCAGATAAGATATCTGACGCACTGATTGCATTTTGTTCAAGATACGGTCTTCCAAAGACTATACAGTCAGACCGAGGATCTAACTTTACATCAAAGCTGTTTAACCAGGTCTTAAAGAAACTAGGCATCCAACATGCAACTTCAACTGCGTACCATCCGCAAAGCCAAGGTGCCCTAGAAAGATATCATCAGACTCTGAAAACCATGCTCCGCACATACTGTTTTGAGAACACTGAAGACTGGGATCGCGGTATTCCATTCGCTCTTTTCGCGACTAGAGAAACTGTGCAGGAATCTCTTGGATTCAGTCCGTTCGAGTTAGTGTTTGGACATTCAGTTCGAGGACCTCTAAAACTGTTGCAGGAAACCTTGTTAAATTCTGATGAAGAGACTGGACTCGTAGCTTATGTGGAACAATTTAGCAATAGAATCTATCATGGTTTTAATCATGTTAAAGATAATCTTTTGCAGGCTCAGAAAAGAATGAAAGGGTACTATGATGTCAAGGCCAGATCCCGACGTTTCCATCCTGGTGATAAAGTCCTCATGTTGACCCAATTGTCTGGACAACCCCTGAGTGCAAAATATACAGGACCATATCAGGTTTTAGATAAAATCAGTGATGTAACATACCTTGTAAAAACCTCTGATAGAAGGAAAACACAGAGACTGTGCCATATAAACATGCTAAAACCTTATGTTGTTAGGGAAGAACAAACTGACATTAGGCCAGTGAGTGCTATCAAAACTGTTGAAACACCCCCGCCTAAATTTAAAAAGACAATCATAGAAAGTAAACTTCAAAACACTGAAGCACTTAAAAACCTCAATGATAAACTGGCACATCTAGACTCAGGTGAACAGACTTCTATCAAGGGTTTAATCTATGATCATGTAAATTTGTTTAGTGATGTTCCTAACAAAACAACTTTGGTTACCCATGATGTAGTTTTAAAAGATGATAATGTTAAACCTGTCAAACAACATCCGTATAGGGTTAATCCCATACAACTTGAACACATCCGTAAAGAAATTGATTATATGCTGAGCAATGATATAATTACTCACAGTAACAGTGATTGGTCATCCCCATGTGTGTTGGTTCCCAAATCTGATGGTTCACTACGCTTTTGTGTAGACTATAGGAAATTAAACCAAGTGACAAAAACAGATTCGTATCCCATACCACGGATAGATGATTTAATCGATAGAGTAAGCACTGCAAACTATGTAACTAAGATTGACTTACTAACAGCTTATTTCCAAATCCCATTAACAGATAGGGCTCAGGAGGTATCAACTTTTGTTACTCCTGATGGATAATATAAGTTTAAAGTAATGCCATTCGGAATGGTCAATGCTCCAGCTAGTTTTCAAAGACTAATAAACACTATTATCCATGATATCCCACAATGCCATGCATATCTGGACGATATCGTAGTGTTCAGTAATAACTTTAATGATCATCTAGATCAGTTGAAACTATTATTCCAAAAACTAAAACAGGCTAATCTTACTATAAACCTAGTTAAAAGTCAATTTTGCCATGCAGAAATTGAATACTTAGGTCATGTAGTGGGTAATGGCAAAGTAAAACCAGTGAATGCCAAAGTCAAAGCTATACAGGAATTCCCTGTCCCTAAAACGCAGAAACAACTTCGAGGATTTCTGGGTATGGCCGGGTACTACAGGAAGTTTTGTAAAAACTTTTCTATTATCACTTGCCCTTTGACAAATCTCTTAAGAAAGAAAATTCAATTTAAGTGGACTCAGGAATGTGACCAAGCCTTTAATGATATAAAAGACATACTGACCAAGGCACCAATATTAGTCTCACCTGATTATACTAAACCTTTCAGAATAACGGTAGACTCGTGTAATACAGGAATGGGCGCGGTAATCTCACAAATAGGAGATGATTCACTTGAACATCCCATTAGCTTTTGTTCAAAAAAATTTAACCCACATGAGGTAAATTATAGCACAATAGAGCAGGAATTACTAGGACTTATCCAAGCATTGAAACATTTCAATTACTATGTAAATGGTTCTCAGTTCCCAATCGAGATATTCACTGATCACAATCCACTAGTATTTCTTTCCCGCATCAAACAAAATCAGCGCATTCTAAGATGGAGTTTGTTTATTCAAGCTTACAACTTAAAAATAACTCACTTATCTGGAAAAGATAACATCGTCGCGGACACCCTATCGCGCATGTAACAAATGTATAAGGAAATAGATAACTTTATGTATATATTCTGATAATCCTAACTAAGAGAATTGGATCATTTAAAATATAAATGCATGAATATATGAATATGTTGTGATTATTTTATGCAATATCTTATGCCTTATTTTATGCCATGAATATTTCCATTTGCTAAAACAAATATTATTATTGTTGTAGGAAAAAAGAAAGAACCTAATAAGTTACTTATAAATATTATGGATTTATGAACATAATTTTTCTTTATTAGTAAGATAATGAATGAACAGAAATGTACATCCTTATTTTGAAACAATCAAACTATAGTTGTGATTATGTAAAAACCAAAATAGAGTAATGTGCATACACTTCACATGCTTACACACTTAAGATTAAATTCTTACTCTTAAGTTTATTTAAATATTAATTTCATTTAAGTTGAATTAATTAATGATTGAATTGTTTAATATGATAACATTAGTTATGTTGATTTTTACCTTATAAATAAGATGATGATGTTTATAAGGAATGATATCTCAGAGAGTATAATTTTTTTAGAATAACGCGAACATGTGTTATGGTCTAAGGATAACTTGAGATCCTATATGATGAGGGCTTAATAGAATAAATTATTTCCCTTACTTGTCTTATTTAACGGACTACCCAGGTGGAGTCAGTTTTTTTTTGTATATTGTTTAGAACTAAAGTTAAGTGCAGGCGGTTCTAAAAGAAATTGCACACTTCTATTGTTTAGTATGCAATGTTCTTTTCCTTTTGGTACGGGCGACTGTTACGAAACGTAAATTCCCTACATTGTAATGTTAATAAACCAACTAAATCATTTAAGCGAATTGCGTTTAAACGATATAAAATATTTCTCAGCTCAAGGTTTCCCCCGGGTTTTTCCCAACCTAATGAGAGCATTATTGTTTTTTTATTAACCTCGATAAAAACATGAACTGTTCACGTAAACACAGCGTGTCAAGGTCGTCCGGTCTCTCCTTATTTTGTTAGAGCATTATTGCTTGACATTCTGATCACGCAGTCAACATGCAGGCTTGATTAAAATATTCGTGTCACTAGGCTGTCTGGTTTTTCCAACGATTGACCCGTAATATATTTCTACGCGATTCGACACTTTTAGTCAGTTCTTGGCGTACATTCGAGCTAGTAACATCAAATATTCTCCGCTCTGAGGATCGTTTCTATTTGAGTTGTATTATGGAAAATTTATTATTCTACTATTAACTACAATGCTATATGTTCATTGAGGATATTCATTACTAATTGGAATATGTGTATTTCTTGATTGTGTATATAATATTATTTGGATTCCTACTGGATTGATGTTGTAAATTAAACCAAATTTATCGTTGCTTTCTACACAACTTGGTTAGCGTCAATATTTCAAAGTTATATACATGTGTGTATGTGTAATATTTATACAACTATTTTAATAATCTACACTACCACTCAACATCGAGGTTCTTGCTGTATAATATGAGCCACATAAATAATTATACATGAAGTAAATCAACTGAAAACTCTAAAACTACGCTATGTGAATTGCCAGGGGATTATAAGAACCAGGAATACTCTAGACATCTACAAATAAACTTCAGAATAATATAATAAGATCTTCACTAATACAAGGATACTCACACTAATAATAACAATACTATAACTATTATTTTCATAAATTGAATGGGGGCTCTAGCCGTAATAACATTATAAATCATAATTATACTTGTGTGATCTAAATAGAAGGTCTCATCCATAATTTATTATGGTGAATAAATTGCCTTGTAATAATACCAACTTTAAATACAAGAATGAGAAAATCTTGAAAAAACATTAATCATAATGAATTTTTGTTGGTCCACTTTTTACAGAAGCCTGACACTAGAATGCAAACTGACCTATATCATCGCCTTAAATAATAAAAAAAAGATATTACTTATTCTTTTTGAATGCGATTTTTTAAAAGCTTTAGAATTATTGTAGGTCTTATACATTTAATTTTGTAGCCCCTACACTGACTACATAGCATGGTGAAATAGTTAGACACCTTTAACAGAAAATGAAATGCGAACATTACATCTAAAATCAATAGCATGGGCTTTAATTTTTTGCTTCGACTTCGATACATTTGAAATGTATGCAATTGTTGTTGATTTTTATTACAAACTGTAACTATTCATTTCTCAATTTTTATTTTTACTTTTTACAAGAAACTTACATTTTGGTTTTCTTTTCAGGTTACCCATGGCGCCCCCTGACAGGCGCCCGGTTGATAGACATCACCACAACGTACAGAACGGACATCACAATGTACCCAATGGACACCGTAACATACCCAATGGACACACCAGGCAGAGCTCTCATCAACATTCTCATCCAAATTCCGTGGACCGCAGCCCGCCAAACAGACAGGTGGCACAATACCAAAGAAACAGCCTTCAGGTCTACCCAGAAAGACCCGCGGCCAGGACGAGGCCGTCAGAGGAGGCCGAAGTCTACAGCCCGAGGGTCTACCAGAACGCTAACGCCTTGGAGAAGTATCAGACTCAGGAGAAGCACCTGGTTCGCCAAGGAAAACACGCCGCTGCGGTGGACCAGCTGTATGAGAACGACCTCCACAACATCCACTACTCGAAGCCTCAGCAGCCAGCGAGATCCGCTCCCGAGGTCTTGCCCAACGGGATGAGCGCCGAATCTCCCGTGCACTCTGACCAGCGGTACATCCGGCGGTTTCTTAACCTCAAGGTCCACTACGACGATCCGCATACCCGGCCCCAGAGTGTGCACGATCCGCATATCCGGCCCCAGAGTGTGCACGATCCGCATCCCCGGCACCAGAGCGTGCACGATCCGCCGGACTCCGGCTCACTACACACCTCGTTCGACCCGATGAAGGATAGACACCTTTGGACGATGTGGCGGACGGCTGTCAACGGCCGCATTGTGGACGAGGTCAGGAAGCTGGAGCGAATTAAATCGGAGCACGGATCGGAGGCCTCCAACAACATGGACGCCTCGAACCCTGGAGTCTACGGTAAAGCTATCGTGGCGCCGCCTTTGAAACGATTCATTAAGATGGATGAGCGCAACAAGGAAACAGCTCAACAGTTTTCTGACCTCGGACAAGGCCAGTTAGAGACGAATCAATTTGTTTACTATGGTCTTCCAAGAGTTAACATCACACCAACAAGAGAAAGAAAACATTAATTGGCGAAACATCACCCGTATTTGTTTTCTATGTGAAATATTTAAGAAATCCAAACAATAATTAATTGAATATTTTCAGTCTCTCATGCAACACTGGAAGACAACAAAACACATATTATAAAAACGTGTAAAAGCAGCCATTTTATGCTTGATCTTCACGTGATTGATCATGTGACAAGTGCAACCAATAGGAATGTTTTGACATCCCTTTACGGTTTAACGCTTGTACACAATTGGTTGGCTTAACCACACAATGATCTATAATCTATACTATATTATAGTTCAACGACCTAACATATGGGAACCGGTCTGTAGCTACAAGAAAATGAACTCACAAAAGACAAGCTTATTATTATGTCATGATTTATTTCATGGAGTTTGTAAAAAAAATATAAACGTTTTCTCCTTATTTACTTCATCAGTACAAATTTTGACAATATGAATTATTGTAAGACGTTATTACAATAACGTAAACGGTAGTATAGGGGAGTAGGTATGTCTACAAATGACCTGATGCGCCTATGGTACCAGGAAAAAATGGTAATAAGGGAGAAATGCTGGGGCGGGGTTGCATTCTTGTGATGAAGTGAGACAAGGGATGGTTTTTGACGGATGTGACGTCAAAAAAACAACACCACTTTTGCACCTTGTAAATATGAACCCCTCGCTTGAATGATTGAAATGGGGTGATTACAATACTAAATGTTTTATTTGACACTTTCGCAGACGATTTCATTCAACATATTATACATTAAAACAAAGGTAATGAATTAACTTATTTTTTAATACATGTACTGGTTTATGTAGTTCTATTTTTAGTAGGTTTGGTAGACCGTTTTGTGACTAATTGTGAAACTTTTTTTGGGAGCGTGGCTGTTGCCGGAAAAAAATCCCATGACGGCATTTATGGACAGCCCTTTAAGTAATACGCGTCAATGTAAAAAAAATATACAAATAACAAGAGACAACAATGGCTCATTGTAATGAATTATCGAACTTTATAATGGTGCTGTAAACCTTGTAAATACTAGAACGTAGCAATGTAGATATTTATTACAGTATACCCTAAAAATCATGTACATTGTTTGTGTGAGTGTGTTTTCGTGTGCCAGTGTGCAGTTATACATTTTTCATTGCCACATATTTTCAACATTTCCTGTCATCATAATATATTGTTGTTAAAGAATTTGATTAAACAGTGATTTATTTTTAAATAGTGATAAAATCAAACAGTGGATTGTGTTTAATTAAATTTACCCATACATGCATAGATTGTTCGACATCTGTCTATCTGTCCATGTATCTGTCCATCTATCTTCTATCTATCTATATATTTATAGATTCATCTACATATTTATCTATATATTTATTTCTCTATGGATCCATCCATTTTACTATGCATCTATTCATCTATAGATTTATCAATCTATTTATCTATCTACCTAACTCTAATTATCTAACTATTTATCTCTGTATTTATCTATCTACATATCTATCTATCTATATATCTATATATATATATATATCTCTCTCTCTCTCTCTCTATATATATATATATATATATATATCTGTCTATTTATTTATCTAACGATCTATTTATCTACCTATCTGTCTACCTATTTATCTATCTATTTATCTACCTATAGGCTACCTATCTATTTATATTATCTATTTAGCTTTCTATTTATCAATCTATCTAACAATTTATCTATTTTTCATATAACATCTATCATATATCTATCTCTCGAATCTATTGGAATGTGTCTTTATAAAACGTCTACCCTAAGTTATGCCAACTTTCTATTGTATAATCTCAACTATTTATTTCCATATGGTATCTTCATTTATTCAAGAAGTTCAACTCGTACAAGACATATTTGATCAACGAGACAATGTATTTATGTACAAACATTTGCAGCCGTCATCTGAGATTGTGATAAACAAATATTAGCCTACCTTTTTGATAACAAATGTACTTAAACTCTTGTGTCTTTATTTAGACGAACAAAAGAAATTTAAATTAAAAAAAAGTCAATACAAGGAAAAGGTAAAAAAAAAATGCTTGAATGTTTTTTTTTAAAATTTTTTTTTAATCAAAACTTTTATTTGAACAAAATAGTGAACAAATTCAACAAAAAAAAAACAGTTCATAAATATTTCATTCTAATATCGCAGATGAATCGTATTAGCATATAACTGACAGAAATGACCTTCAAGAAGATAGTCTAATTGTTAACATAATATCGAGGCTCATTCTTTGTTGAAACCTCGATCGTTTCTGTTGACAGAATGGTTAAGATTTTTTTCCCAATTCTTAGTTTACCGTCTACATTTGCTCCTCCTCCGCAAGTTTCTAGAAAGGAAATTGAAAAACAAAAAAAGGAACAAAATGAATTTTCATTTCATCGAGATATGTGATCCATCGGCTGCTGCATGGGGCAGTCTACGACATTAGAAAGAACTAATCAAAGCAGACGTAATTACAAACGGACTCGAAGGTCATAGAATTATAGAACGAAAATTCACCCAGGCGTAAGGTTCGAAAGGCTGACTTTTGCTATTAGCTACAGAATGCAATATAATAAAGAATTGTGTCTCCGCCACGGGATGTACAACAATAACATCCCATAATTTGCAACATCCAGCTGGGGAGTATTGTAGTTGTCAAGGACTTGTTGAAATTAAATTTTATTACAGCTACAAGTGTATTACAATCTATTCAATTTCACTGCGGGGAGGACATAAGGATATTATAGAACTATAGAATATAATTTTGTTACCAGCGCCGATTTCCTTCTGGCGTGCATATGCAGACGATGTTTTTTACCCACCAAAAAAAATGTAGTAATAGACGTACTAGACTCTGGTCACTGTGACCCACTGTTGAGCTGAGGTCTGGGGCAAACATTGACCCAAATCGTGGCCTACTTAAGACTTTTCATGACAAGGAATAGTTACGTTTGTACCTGAGTAAAGATGGTGATAAAAAATTAAAATTAAAATTGGTTATTTATATAGCGCTTCTATCCATGCTATTTTAGCATGCTCAGTGCGCTCTGTAAACACAATGCTGCCTGCTGGCGCAAATATGTTTACAGGCCCAAAACTCCTGCAGGGCGACAGGGATCCGCCGGTGGCCGGGCTAGAACCCGCGACGTGTCAGTTGGTTTTTGGTTGACAGTCCGGTGAACTAACCGCTGAACTGTTTTCAAAGTTAACCAAGGTGCAAGTTAATATTCTACAATAACAAAAGGCTTGATCCAGGATGGTTATTGTAGCAAGTATACTGCAGAGGTTTGGTGGGACGGGGGATTTAAACCCAACTCCTTCACATTGTCCTTACTATTAACTGGTTTATAGTTACAGTAAAAAAATAAAGGAAAAGTATCTCTCTCAAACCATATTGATTCATGGTGCAAGTGAAGAAGAGTTCGTCAGTTTCTGTTGCCAAGGCATACCAGGGGATTGTGTGGCCAACACATTGCGAAGGTTTATCTGAACTGCTCACTTGTTTTACTTCTGTTGTTTTTTTAATTTCTTTTTCATCGATTTGAGTGTGTATGTGGGAACTGACTCCCATACTCCCTTAACGATAACGGAACTCAATCGTACTTGGCATAATGTTGGTTGCTTTTTTTTACGTTTGAGTTGGATTTTGTAGTTCGAACATCGAATTAAGGGATTAGGAGAGCTTAAACTCCTGAAGATTATGTCTTATACAGTTATAATTTGGGCAAGGGATACCAAAAGTTCAAACAGGAGTCATAAAAACAAAATTTAAAACAAAAATTCTTATTAAAGTATCAGCCTTTTTTAAATGTGAGCAGAAAACTTTTCAAATAACCAAGGGCAGAAGATCTATAGAACAACAACAAACACAAGAAGAAAAAGCAACAAGAACCAAAAGAAAAAAAAAGATCTTTTTGTTCATCATACATTTAGTGGTGTTTTATCTAAATAAATAAAATTATATTGAATTGTTTTATTTATTATTGTTTATATTTTGATTTACATGGCAATGATGGGGGGGGGGGGGGGAAGGGGGGGGGGGGGACACCACAATCTTTTCAGTGCTTAGGGCCTCTGTGGGTCTCCGATCCGGCTCTGTATGGAAACACACCAAGAGTAGAAATATTGATTTAAAAAATTGTGCACTTACAACTAATGACTAATGTAGAAATACTTTGATATTTTACAATTATTTTTTTTCAACTATACTTCCTTCAAAAGTCCTATGTTTGGTAAAGTTCTATTTGTTTAAGTATTTTACTAAAAAAACTGGAGGAGTTTATTTAACACAAATACAAATTATTAACCAAACGTGATGTTTTGAAAGCCTTACTGGGACCTTGAAAGGAGCATAGGTCGCTACTCCGTGCCTAGACATCCAATAAGGAGCTGATTCAAGATTGTTTGTTGACTATTAGAAATGACGAGTTGAATATAAATTGCCCGTTCGCTATCAGTATAACATTATCAGGCTGTTTGGCACTTACATTATCAGGCTGTTTGGCACTTAAAAGTAGCTGTAAAGTGGCTTGGTTGTCATTTTCTGTTGCTCCTGTAAACTACGGATGTCGGGGGGAAGTAATACAATTTTAACTTGGGGGTTGGGGAGAGAAGACGCTAGTTTTATGTAAGAGTTATAAATAAGATAACAAACATTAAAGTTCAATTTTACTGAACTAACTGACGCTTAAACTGTTAATAATCTATTATTTTTTTAACTCATCAATATATATATATATAAATAACATGATTTTCTTTATATTATATTTGTTTGTACGGGTGTATATTTGTCCTCTGTAGACTTCTAGGCCGATTAACGTAATTATACAAATGGGCAATACATACATTGGAAACGTCATCCAAGCGATAATTTGATTATATCATCTATATTTTGCATAATTCATTAATTCATTTTTTTAAAAACGTATTTCTTATTATGTTAACGTTATAAAATGGAGCGCTATTTACAAAATATTGAGAGTGATGTCTCTTTATTTTCTCCGTATTTTGACGGGCATAAATACTAGTAATTCTAGAATTGCCAAGGATAATGTTTTTCTTTAAAACGTTAACTGACCAAACTTATTTATTTTATTTAAAAAAAAAAAGCCGTTTCTAGTTATCAAGCTTTTTGCTTATACTATGCTTCAATACTACACCACCTAAATTCAAACTCCCCCCCCCCCCCCTTAACCCAATTAAACGTATTGTATTAAATAACTGTTTTCTGATTTTTAAAACAATTTTCAGAGCGATGTTGGCAAATGTCACAAATTTAACTTCTTTTCCCGATTTCGACACATAAATCCCCGTGGAAGAAAAATTAAATTAAATTTTTTTATTTTTACATATTAACAAAACTGTTGGATTTCTATCCAATTGAACGCGTAACAAAGTTTCAGGTTACCCCATGTGTGTCCTGGCTGCCTCGGTAGGGAATCTATCTAAGTACAAGTCAACACAGAGTGTCAAAAAATTTCTTAAAAGACGTACGATCTTTTAATTTTCTTACAGATAGATAATATTGATACACTAAAGTTGTAAATAAAAGAAGAAATAAAAAAAAGGTCACTCTTAGACACACACAGACACACACAGACACACACAGACACATATACAGACACAGACCTATTCTTCCATTGCCCTATCCTGTGGGTTATTTGAACAAAACAATCATGGAGGTGTTGAGTTATTGCTCTTCAATTCACGGTCACGAAGGATAAGCAGAGTGCCTTTAGAAATCTTGTGTTGGTGTTGACAGGAGTTGTCTTACCCTTGGCATGCCATTTGGGTTATAATAGAACAAGTTCATTATTGCTCTCTATATTTAGGAGTGCTTCTTGCTTAGTTCCGTAAATTAAACATACAAATACAGAAGGCACAATCTCAGCGGGACTCTTTTTATTTGGTAAACATATTTTTGTTCTACTCGGTTCCGGAGATGTCCCGGAGTTTACTTAAAGTTTGACGTATAACTGGCATGAGTAAAAGAAAGAAAAAAATAGCATTGTGTCTGCAACGCAGTTCCCTTATATTTTTTAAAAGTCCGTTTCATTTATACACACACGCTAAAACAACATGGTCTGATCAATCCATCCTCAACGCTAGGGTTAAAAAAAATAGTTGACTCGATTCCCTTGTTATTTCGTTTTCGTTTCATGACTGGGTCACAGTGACCCTGTATCCCGGGCTGGCACGGTGACCCCTTATTCCGGGGCTGGCACGGTGGCCCTGCATCCCGGGAGTTTTGGGCCTAGTCGACGTAATAATCGTCTATCTAAAGGGGACGTCTGTAAAACTTATAATACTTATAAGACTATAAGATACTTACTTTTATGAATATTATTATGTAATAACAATAATAAATAAGTTAGTCTACAAGGCAATCAATAATATCTATTGAATTTTCAAGGAAAAACATTGTTTCTAAAATTATCTTTGTAAAACCTGTTTGAAAAGCTCCTGAGCTTTTACTATAGGCTACTTGCAGTTTGTACGAAAATATTTATTAAATAAAAACCCACTATGAGATCAATGTATTATAAATAATGTATAAGACATGAATGTATAGGATATCATTGTATGACAAACTGTATAAGAAATATATACGTTCTTAAAACATGACCTGTTGCTGTTTTACCAGTACAAACATAAGACTTAACCAAGGGCTGTTCGTATACAATACAATCTCGACTTTAGTATCCTGTTATTCTTATCTTGGCTCTACGAACTCTAAAAGCAGTGAACTGTACTATGCATTTTTTGGGGGGTACTATTTGATCTTTGACGTATTCATTCCCATTCACAAGCGTAGTCCGTATGCGGGCGGAGTTGGTCGACCCCCCCCCCCCCCCTTCCATTAAGGCGAACTACTTTTTATGGTGGGGAGAGGGGGTAGAAAGTAGAATGTGTGTAGGAACTTCGATCTGTTTGTGGTAGAACACGGGCACTGTTGAATCTACACTGATAGGATTATCTAGTCCCGGTCACGTGATGTCAGAGCAGCCAGTGCAGAAAACAACAACGGTGCGCATTGAAAACTTGTTTGTGTACAGAGAGGGAACGTCTTTTATGATTGATACGGTAATTCAAGTGGCGGAAGCGAAGAATAATAATTTGGTTAGCTGTACTTTTAGCTGAAATGAAATCGTGTTAATGAAACAAAAACTGTTACTCGTCACCTTCATATAATGGCCTATATATATATATATATATATATATATATATATATATATATACATATTCTATAGTACAGATAATATAGGTCTAATATTTATAAAACAAATTTCACATATATAGTTAGGTTATAGTTTGATCTCAGCCTAACTGAGATTTCATTTACATGTTTCAGATTAGGCTAATGATCGTCTATGTTTTAGCCAGTGCAGTAAAGCTCAATTGATACATAGTAATCATAAAAACTGGGTAGTTAATATAATGTTTAAATATGTAAATATAAGTTGCTTAGTCATATAATATTTATAGAATTTTCAATTTTAGAATTTATAGTTTGATAATTTTAAAGTTATATATTTTATCCATTTATTTTCTTTTTTTTAAGAAAAAATTTGAAACATATTAAAACATTTTAACGCAAAGAAAATGGATTAATTATCTCTCTTTAAGTTTCCCAAATTAATTTTGATTTTAGTGATGACAAAAAAAAAGTCATGTTTTGTAATATAACTAGTCTTACTTTTTAGTTTTTTTAATACAAATTCAGCATTATGGTATTCATTTCAAGATGTAATTAGAGGTAAATCATTAACTTACATTAAACAGTAGTAAATAAACATTGCCCGTCTAAATTGTTTGTCTGTTTAAGAAGTTTATTTTTAAACATTAATAATTACAACAAGTGTATAATATAATGCAAGTATAGTAAAGAAAAGTAGCCCGTCAGACCAAATTGATCCATAGAGCCGGTAAAGCAGCGTTCACCAGTTTTGTGTGGCCACGACATACTAGGGGATTGTGTGGCCAGCACAAAGCTCAGCTAAATCACCCCAACTAAAGGTACCCATCAGAGCTGGGTAGACTCAGGGATACCTCCAGACCCTGGAAAAAATCCTAGCCTCCACCAGGATTCGAAGCCAGGACCTTCGGTATGCCAGCCTAAAGCCACCTTGCTCCATAAGGCTAGTTTTAAAAGCCGCTTACATTTAATGAAATAATACATTTGTTTTAGAATACATTTTTTTTCTTCTTAATTAATGAAGATGAACATAAAAACTATCTCAGTCTTCTCCGTGCCGACTGCATTTATCTCGTTCTATTGCAGCTCGAGGTAATGTTTGCAAGTTCAGGCCTCTAGTCTTCAGGTCCCTTTCCTCCGTCCTTCTCCATCTTTTCTTTGGTCTGCCTTTCGACCTTTTTCCCTGGGAGGGTGGGGGTCCATCTCCATTGAATGTAATAAGTCTGTATCAATTAATGAGCGTCTTGTCTTGAATGCTCTTAACTAATTGCTCCATTTCAGGTACATATTTAGTTACTTCTACGTGGTCAAGCCCTCTTTGTATGCTTGAGACAGCTTTCATGTGCGATAAAATCTGTTCACAAAATGTAAGTAGAAGCCAAAGCTGAAAGTACTGTAAATGCCAAACAGTTGAGAATAGCAGACGACTTTTCTAAGCAGCTTCCTTCCAGATTTTCCCGCAACTTGGGATGTTTCGATACCCCTTTTTTAAATGTTTAAAATTAATTTGCTACATTTTAAAATTTCAAAGATCCCTCCATTAAAAAAAAGATCCAGATCTAAGTAGGTTGTAGTAAGATCAAGCCAGTCAGGCTTAATGTCTTTAAAGTCTTGCCTTTGTTTAGAAAACTTTGCTTTGAGTACTTCAAAGTTTATCATGCACAGCCCATCCATCTATTTTAATATGCCTTAATTAAAAATTAAGTTTATCACACAGCAGCCATTAATTATGCTGACGTACTGTACATTGTTGACTTGCCTTAAAAAAATCTCTTTCTTGGGAAGATATCTCGCGTGACAATGAAAATAGCTCTGGTGCCAAGTCTGGCACGCGTGCCTTAGGTTGTCGACCCCTTAGTCTCGGTTCCACTATTCACACAGCAATACCATAAAATTCTAATCTAGAGTAAGGGACGCAACTGAGAAAATACCAAATAATTTATAAGGCCAATTAGGTTTTCTCCCCGTTCGCATGCAGTGTTCATTTTTATTTTTATTTTTGCTCTTGCTTTCCACCTTCTGGTGAAATAGGGTGAAGACACTTTGCCAATACTACACCCTTATAGAAAACGTTTTGGCATTGTTTACGTTTTTTTTTTGTTTGTTTGTTTTTTTTGTTTATATTTTTTTACCATGAGTACATCAGAAATGACATTGAAATATAAACACTACTAGTCAATCTAGATAGCAACAGTAGCGAGAAACTACAGAGGTCGAAAGGTAACGTTGGCCTACTAATAAATAAATATAAAAAAAAATTAACAATTTCAACCCTCGTCCCAGGCGCTGTTTCCGCTCGTTACGCCACTGGATAACAGTGTTTAGATCAAAACAGACAGAACAGATCAGATGCGAAAATGTATTTTTATGCTAATTGCAGGAAAAATAAATTTTGAAATTTACATACTTTACGCTGCAAATTTTTTTTCCACTATGTTGATAGATGGGGCACGGTAGCCGTGCGGCAACGCGTTCGACTGGCGATCCGAAGGTCCTGGGTTTGAATCCTGGCTAGGATTTTTTCCCCAGAACATGAGAGTGTCCCTGAGTCTACCCAGCACTGATGGGTACCTGACCTTAGTTGGGGTAAAGTAAGTGCGGCAGTGCATAGTGCTGGCCACACAATCCCCTAGCATGCCACAGAAACCGATGAACGCTGATTCAACAGCCCTATGATCAGCTTGGTCCGCAGGGTACTTTACTTATATTGATAGAAGGTAATAAATAAGTCACGAATTTTAGAGTTAAGGACTTTTTGATTGGCTAAGTTTAGAATACGTATTCTAATATAAATACAGTCTAGTTGAAACATACATTTTCATACTATAATCAACATTAAATAAAAGGATTACCCAAATGTTTGCAAAATTGTGTAATAAGTTTAAGTGTACATAAAAAAAAATGCACGCTAAATCAACATGTATCCAGATGAAAATAAATAGTTTAAAAGTAAACGTTTTACTCTTAATGTGTCACGTGCAGTTTCCATAGCAACTCATAGTTTCGAACAGTCTATGTTTCTACTGCTCCCATGGTTACGTATCAGATCGTGGTTTGTATAAAAACTATTCCGCAAATTGTTTTTTTTACCTTTGATCGTATATAGTTCGTATATAGTAAAGGCTTTGAAGGTAATCAGTGAATTTATTGTTTTTCCATTGCGAACACCATATTTATTTCCGTCGCTCCACTATACAATTTAATTCAGACGCAATTCTGTCCAATGCACTTTATAGTTAGAGTAAACAATTGAAATGTAAACACTGACTCATTGCTACATTCAAAACTCATTTCTTATCCCATATGCAAGAACAAATGCACATAAGTACTCTTTCTTCCCGAGCGGCATACGGCTTGGAATGGGTTGCCTGCGCAAACCAGAAAAAAAAAACCAGTAACTAAATGATCATTTGAAACACTGATCGTAACGCAATATACAATATATAATTTATTTCACACGCAGTTTTGTCTAATGCCTTTATAGTTATAGTAAACAATTGAACTGTAAACACTTACTCTTTGCCACATTCAATACACTTTTCTTATCCCATAAGCAAGAACAAATGCATATAAGTACTCTTTTTATCCCAAGTGGCATCAGGGCATGGAATGGGTTGCCTGAACAAACCAGGAAAACCAGTCACTTAATTATCATTTAAAACAATGATCAAAACGCAAGACTAGAATCAGACCACGGATGATTGTAGGACGCAATAATCTAAGTAGGAGGTTATGTAATATATACGATAATACACTTTTAAATATAGTTACATATGTTACAAACAACAACCTTATAATATCAATAATTAGCATTGACCTCAACGTGTTCCAGCCTAGTTCCAGCCTAGATCCAGTATTGTGAAGTATCGTCTTGTGTCTAAATGAGCCGCCATGATAGAACTAGATAAATCGTGTTCTATTGATCTGATCAATATTAAAGATCATAGGGCCTAAAGCTGCTATATGGGCTACAATTAAATAGCTTTGAACGCCAACAAAGCGATACAAATAAAAAACAATTTTTTTTCTTTTTTTTTGTTGTTGTTATATATCGGTATATATATATATATATATATATATCATTATCAGCAGATTTTGGTAAAATGGAGCTGGTTGTCGCTCATTTCGGTTTAAGAAAATCCATTTTACATAAATGAAAAAAAGGTTTAATGAAAATACATTTTGAATTTACGGAACTGTCAGTTTTTACGAACTCAATTCTTTCCTGAATGTAAGACTTTGAAAGTTTGACTCCAAACTGAGTCCAAACTTGACATTTGTTGTTGTTGTGGTTTTTCTTTCGTTGTTGAATAGCTAAATCTAAAATTAGCTAAGTGTGTGTGCATTCATGCGTAACCTGATCAGTTTGATCTGCTTGTTGACACATGAAAGCTTTACTCCTTTTTGGCAAAATGTAAAGGCAGGCAGGGCATTGTAAAAAAGTAAAGTTTGGTATTCCCGTCGGAACAAATTGAGCCATGGGGAACTCCATTTTGTATTGTTGCTATGTTGCTCCTTTTTCCTTGCAAGTTGACTATAGCTTTTCGATTTGTTAGGTATTCTGTAATCCAGTTTAACATTTTGTGGGATATATGGTTGTTTAATAGCTTTAGGATTAGACCTTCTTTCCAGACCTTATCGAATGCTTTTTCTAGGTCGACCCAGACAATGGTCGTTGGTTTCTTTTCCTGGAATAGAAGATGGATTCCAGGAAAAGAAACCAACGACCATTGTCTGGGTCGACCTAGAAAAAGCATTCGATAAGGTCTGGAAAGAAGGTCTAATCCTAAAGCTATTAAACAACCATATATCCCACAAAATGTTAAACTGGATTACAGAATACCTAACAAATCGAAAAGCTATAGTCAACTTGCAAGGAAAAAGGAGCAACATAGCAACAATACAAAATGGAGTTCCCCAGGGAGGTGTACTGTCACCCACACTATTTCTCATTTTCATAAATGACCTAATTCAACATATTCCTAGAAAAGTAAAAAGCAGCATGTACGCAGACGATCTTGCTCTAATAAGCACAGAAGAATATATAGGCACCTCAAAATTTAGGCTACAAGATGCACTAAACAACCTCAACCTATGGTCCACAGAATGGGGAATGACCATAAACTCCAAAAAAACTACATACTCAATTTTCTCTCTATCTACTAAAGTACAAAGCCTCAAACTGACCTTGGATAAAACAATCCTTGAAAAAAATGACAATCCCACATATTTAGGAGTTACGTTTTGACCCAAGACTAACCTGGAAAAGTCAAATAGAAAACTCACAGAAAAAGGGAATCCAAAGACTAGCTTTGATGAAAAAACTTGCTGGCTCAGACTGGGGTGCAAATCACTCTATCTTGAAAAAAACATATACCAGTTATATAAGGCCTACCCTAGAATATGGAGCCACAGTGTGGGGTACGGCAGCCCAATCAAAACTCCGAAAAATAGACAAAGTTCAAAACCTAGGACTTCGAATCATAACAGGAGCAATGAAAACTACCCCGATCAGAGCAATGGAGGATGCAACTAACCTAAGCTCTATGGAAACTAGACGAGAAACCAAAATCCTTACTCACTTCACCAAGTTAGAAGCATCAGGTCATCACCCTCTAAAACCCAAGCTACTCAAAACCTCCTCAACAAAAAGACTTCAAAGATCCAATTTTATACAAGAAGCCAAACATCTAAAAAGTAAATATAAAATAGAAAACATTGCAATTGAACCTACCCAACCCCACAGCCACTTCCCCCCCTGGGACCCAAGCCCTACTCTAAAAATCAGAGACGAACTAAGCAACATAGGAAAAAAATCTGACTACAGGCCCGAAATACTAAAAGAAGCAGTAAACAACATCATTAGAGGACAATACCCTCAAAATGCATGGACCAGAGTCTATACTGACGGGTCAACTGGAAAAGATTTGAAAAATGGAGGAGCCGGCATTTTCATAGAGTGGCCAAATGGAGAACTCCTAGAAAAAGCCACTGTCACAGGTAGCCTCTCAGATAGCACTAGAGCAGAAAGAAAAGCAATTGAGCTTGCTGCAAATATACTAACAAGCCACACTCAATCCCCAAACAGCCGGATTGTCATCTTCTCTGACGCCAAAACAGTACTCCAGTCTCTAAAAAACCAAAATGCCCCGATCAACCAGTCACTCAGTACAGAACTTTTAAAACTGAGCAAAATAACTAAAGAACTGGTTCTCCAATGGATCCCTGGACATATACAAAATGAAGGAAATGACACTGCCGACACCTTAGCTAAAGCTGGAGGCAGACAAAACCAGACAGACCCATCTCTACACCCCGAAGAAATAAAGGCAATACTCAAAAGGAATGAATCCGAAAGATGGTCTGAGCTGCAACAAAACAACCCAAAGATTGATGCTTACTACAAACTCTCCCGCCAATTTCAAAACATCATCTTCAGACTAAGGACTGGTCACAACAGGCTAAAGCAACATATGTTCCGCAAACTACGAATCGGAGCAAGCGAAATGTGCCCCTGCGAAACAGCTCCCGAAAATGCGGAGCATGTCCTTCAGACCTGCCCTCTGTATCTTTCTACCCGGTCAGCCTTTTGGCCCCTGGGGGCTACCCTCAACGACAAACTGTTCGGTGGACTAGAGCAACTGACAGCCACGGCGCAGTTCATTACAGCTATCGGACTTGTTGTCTGAATCCTCCCAATCATAACATTTGAGAACGAAGAAGAAGAAGAAGAAGAAGAGCCATGGGGCCAGTGGAGCAGAGTTCACCAGTCTCCGAGGAGATCGTGTGGCCAGCACAATTCCCAGTCACGTATATTTTTTCCCCAACTGTCAGGAACCCATCAAGGCTTGATAGACCCAGGGACATCCGCCAGACCCGGAAGAAAATCCTAGCCTTCACCATGGCTCGAACCTTGGACTTTCGGGTAGCCAGTCGCCGTGGTCGAGCTGCTGCGCTTTTCGTCTGGGAATGGATTAAATAGCTGTCATAGGGATACTTTTTTTTTTCTACTAGTAAAGTTATAATGTACGTTTAATTTGAAACTATTTATGGAATAGCAAGCAGTACACAGGCAGACTCTGACTGTGATGAATGTTGTACATTGAATTTAGCATTGAAATTATGACACTTAGACATATTATAATGAATTTGTATCATACAAATGAGGGAGGAGAGTCAGGCCTACAAAACTGAACCGTGTCAAACCAGATTGGTCACTCTAAATACTATGTTTAAATAAACCCAGGCTCTGAAAAAAAATTAAAATTAAATTAAAACCATCAATATAGTGTATGACTCATTTCCTTTTTTTTTTTTTTTGGTTAGCTACAACATAATATATTTAATACAATTATTCTATATTCTATAATCTATGTAAAGAAAACAACAACACATCATTTCATAACCTTTAAAAGTTTGAATATTAGTTTCCCATTTCCCTAGTCAGAATAGCATCTAATATATTATTTATATCTATATATAAATTACTTTCCACAACTAACTCAACATAGAAAAGATTGTAAAAGAAGATTAAATTCTTTTGGAAGGTTAACCCGTCCAATCTTAAGGCGTGTGAACATGGCGGATGTACCTCGTAGTTCAAGGTAGGACTTTAACACAAGTGGCCCAAGATTCTTCAAGTAGTGGGCCGATGTTTTTCCAGTAGTGAGCCAAGCACTATTCTCCCAGTAGTAGGCCACTATTCTTTCAGTAGTGGGCCAGTATTCTTCCAGTAGTGGGCCAATATTCTTCCAGTAGTTGGGACACTATTCATCCAGTAGCGGAAACTTCCACTGATGGACTAATCACCAATCAAAAACCAGTTCATATAAATTCGTGTGTCGCATTCGGCAAGATGACATGAAAACAAAATTAACACAATGAAAATGTGTTTAGTTTCTTGTGAACTTTACGAAACAATACTTGAATTCGGAAAATCATTGCCCAGAGCTATAGAGTTTAATATAGTTCAATGAAATTCAACCATAGAAAAATGAACATTGTATTCAAGCATTCGTGTTTAGTGGCCTTGTTTACGTTATTTTCAAAACATCGATAAACAACTTTTTTCTATATTCATATGTGTCGTATCTTCTATAAAGTAAAGTACCCGTAGGACCAAATTGATTCATAGGTTCGGTGAAGCAGCGTTCACCAGTTTCTGTGGCCAAGGCATACTAGGTGATTGTGTGGCCAGCACTATGCACAGCCGCCTTTACTTTACCATTAGCTAAGCTCAGGTACCCATCAGAGCTGGGTAGACTCAGTGTCACCTCTAGACCCGGGAAAAAATCCTACACGGGATTCGAACCCAGGACCATTGGAACGCCAGCCGAACACGGTAAAAGATTTTTATTTTTTTTACAAAACATTAACTTAATATCATGAAAACTTTGTGAAATAATTGTAGTCTACTTGCTATATTAAATAATTCTGTAGTCCCAAAAAAACATTTGACAGGTCCATTCAATGATCTTTTTTTGCTTCTGTAAACAAATGTCCTTCTATATTCTATATGATTAAACCCAAAAATATAAATTACTTATTGTTTTAGCATGGAGGACAATGACGCAAACAAAAGAATCGATTTTAAAGTTTGGACTTGCTTTAAATACTCGTAAAAAACAACAACACAACAACATATATTTCACACGTTATTCTGACGTTCATTAAGCCGTATCGAGCTACAGTACATTAGGACGATGATTTCATGATATATCGGCCCAGCCCCATTGCAGTTATAAACATTTGCTTTAAAAATGGAACCTCTGGTATTGACTTAGCTATAATAGGCTCCCATTAAACTATTGTTTGAGCTTGCGCGTCTAAATTACAGTGCTATTGAACACAAATCAATCGACGCCTAAAGTCAGCAGTACGGGGGCTTGTTGTTGAGATGATATTATTGTGTTTATATTAGATCTATATGTAGCCTAGTTTTTTTTTTTTTTTTTTTTTTTTTTTTTTTTTTTTTTTTTGTAAAGGGGGGTGGTGATTGGTGATTTGGTAAGGGGTTAGCAGTAAGAGTATTGATGCGTGTCTTCGTGGATCTAACAGTGTCTGTACATATTTCAGCACAGCTAATTTTTGTAAGGCAATTTTTGTGTGCGGTTAAAGACACGTATAACAGAAGCTAGTACATTTTAAATAATTGTGTCTGAATGAATTGTGTATTGAGATTGAACGAAGAGGTCTTGGATTAAATACATTTGTAAAAAAAGTCAGTAAGTGTCATTGTTTCATTGTACTATCTGGATCTATCTATCTATTTCTCTCTCTCTCTCTCTCTCTCTCTCGTTCTCTGTATATATATCTATATCTGCCTAAATATCTCTTTATCTATGAATCTATAAACATACACATTCAAACATGTAACATGTATTTATCTGCCTGCCTGTCTATCTATCTATCTATCTATCTATCTATCTATCTATCTATCTATCTATCTATCTATCTATCTATCCATCTATCTACCTATCTATCTATCTATCTATCCATCTATCTATCTATTTATCTATCTATTTATACGTCTATCTATATATCTATATATCCATCTATTTATCCGTCTTTCTATCTAGACTATATTTCGGCGCGTATGGCTGCAAATTCATCCATCTGTCTGTCTATCTATTTATTTATCTGTCCGTCTATCTATCTATTTATCTGTCAGTCTATCTATTTATTTATCTGTCAGTCTATCTATTTATTTATCTGTCAGTCTATCTTTTCTACTTTAACAGTTCCTGTACGACACAGTTAACATTAAAACTATTTAACAATGTTTTCCATTATGGAACCAAAAAAACCATTTGCAAAACCATTAGCCGAAACAATTAATCTACCGTGACTTGTGCTTGATTCTCACTTTCTAAAAGCCATGCCATTAAATCCGCTATTTAACTCAAGCCAAGAGAAGCTTCCATCTCGTTTTACGCTGCCACCAATAATTGTTTCGCGTCATTTGATTTGACGATACATTACAAATAAAGCGAACCGAGTCAAGTTATCAGCCGTACTTACGAGGATAGATTAAACAACAACAACAAAAGTAAACAAACAGGTTTTATAAACAAGATGCCTCAGTTTGTTTTATGTTTCCTTAATGGGGAATTAGTTTGCGGTCGGTTTCAGTGAACCGTGAAATAGAGTACAATTGGTTCGTCAGTTTGGATATAGTCTCCCTTGGATATTCCAGATAACAAACGGACAGTGGCCAGTCTTGTGTTGGCGTGTCTAGAAATGACAGGCTTTAAAAAAAAAATGAAACATGCATAAAAAAATAGGCGGCAAAGAACTAGAGTAATTGTAAATGTGACATTAGGTTTAAAGAAGTTTGTAAATTAATAATATTTCGTTCTTATTCAGAACTGTATGGATTTGTCTTTTAAAATATATACTTCTTTATTTGCTGGTAATTACATTTTAGAAATATACATCTATGTATAAAATTATTTTTTTTTTTAGTTGATCCCAAAATGTTTCGTTTTTTTCCAAAAAAGGACATAATTTACATTATCATAACATAGGTGTGGCTTTTAAAAAGTAAAGAAAAAGATAACACATTTGTGACGTCATAAAAAATGGCGGTCCAATTATTTGTTTTGTTTTACTGTGTCACGTGACAATTATTGGGTCAATATCTATACATTGTTTCAAATATTTGAACTGTAGAGATCTGAAGTTCTGATAGTCACGTGATAGATCAATAAAAGGAGCAAACATAAAGCTCAGATTTGCAGGAAATAATTCGTTTTTTAAAAGACTTGATCAAAAGGAAAAAGGTGTTGGCATAAACCAAAGGCATCAATTGTCTGAGTTGACTCTCCCCTGCATGATTCAGTGCTGAAGGTTGAAACTTCGTTTTCGTTTTGTGACAATTCGTTCACCGTTATCATTGTGACGTATCTGCAACCAATCACTCAAATTAACGCCGAGCATTGAATGTGTGTGTGTATGTGTGGGACGTGTGCTAAGGAAAGTCGCAGGTTTTGCCCATTGGAGACGCGTCGATAGGCCGTAGAGGGAAAAGCATTTTGGATTTAAATGTGACTGAAGTTGGAGTGTTCTTGATTCCGTGATGGAATTGCGTGGACTATACAATGCATTTATTTCAAAATAACGAAGTAAGTTGATGAACAAAAGTACTTTTTTTATTTTAATTGTACTTATTCATAATCATTTTAGATTTAATATTGTTTTTGTTTTTAATCATTTTTAACCAACTCGTATCGGCACTGGCATTTCTTTTCATTTTAAAATTATAGATTTGATATTTATAATGATCATTTATTGAACTTTGTGTATCCCATTAGGCTAAATAGAATGTGTTAGTAATATCTATTTAACATTAAAAGTGAAATACATGCTCAAGCAATTCAAGCATTTGCTCATATCAATAATAATGTCAAGGAGATTATTCATAGGGGTGTTAAAAAAAAATCGGACTTCCGGTTTTCGGTTTCAAAACCGAAAATCAATTTCTAAACTTAAAACCGATTTTCGTTTTTTTGTTGGTTGTTTTGGAGAGTAATTAAATAAGGTGTCACGTGAGTTTTTCTTTCTTCTTTTGTACTCGAAGAAATAGGTCTATTTTAAAACCATATTAGGTCTATTTTAAAACCATATTAGGTCTATTTTAAAACCATATTAGGTCTATTTTAAAACCATATTAGGTCTATTTTAAAACCATATTTGATTCGCACATAAAATAACATTTAATGCTTTGCAAACATTAATTTGTCATACGCGACTCTTAGAGGCCTTTTTGTTCAAATCTCGAATATTGCTTGCGATACACAGGCACAGTGCCCTCACATGGAAGGGAGGGGGCATCGGCATATGCCCGGGGGCGACACTTCTAGGGGCGGCAAATATAGTCTAAATATAGCACTAAATAAAGCTGTTACAGTAAGCAAGGGGGGGCGTCGCTGAAACTTTTGCCCTGGGGCGCTACATAGGCTTGTATGGACTCCGCACAGACAACGACAAATGCAGAGGCTAAGTACTACATTAACGCGAGTCTGCGGTACATTCTTTTGATCTTAATTGAGAAGCAAAAACTGGGCTTTCGCTGATGTACAGAACCGACAAACAGACCGATAGACTTTCTGTATCGCTTTTGTGTATGAGTGCGTGTGTGTGATTCCAATTAACACAGCTCACTAAACTGCGAAGGCGCATTTATTTTATCGCTCGGTCGGTCACTTCGCTAACGAACAATTGCTTTAATTTCCACCTAGTATATATAAATAATGACAAAAGAAACCCAAAAGTACATGGGGGGAGGGGAGCAAACCGAAAAAAGGTTTAAAATCAGATTTCTAATTTCTAGTAATGAAAATCGGTTTTGAAAACAAAAACGCGATATTAACATCCCTAATTATTAATAAGCTATCATCTTACCATAGCCGGATTTATCAATGCTGTACCTTTTGGGCCTATTTCCACTCGTGGTAGGCCCGCTAAAAGAGCTGTATAGTTTTCCAAGTAGGTCTACATAAAATATTCTAATGAACAAGAACATTCGTTGAAAGTACTCAACCCTTTTTGAGACTATGACAATTTAAAGAAGAAGACCACACATTGTTTTAAAAAACAAATTGCAGCCTTCACCAGGATTCGAACCCAGGACCTTTTTCTTTGTGACATTATTAGCCTATATTATTTTAAGCCGTTATTTTTGTATTGTTTCAATTAACACTTTTCGGACATGTTACTTCTACCAGTGAATTACTGGGACGAGAGAAAGCCTCTCATCGGCTCACTCGTCAAAATGTACCAATAGCACTCACTTAAAATATGACTAATATGAAAATAACTTTTTTTTTTCAAAATATTGATCTGTTTTGTTATTGACTCACGATTTAACCTAATGTATTAGTTCTGAACACACACAGTGAGCAGCAGTAGAATTAGGGAAACAATAAACATTTGTTCAAATAGAATAAACGATCCAGTCAAGACAAAACTACGTGGCTCAGTTAAGTGGAACACAAGAGCCATTCAAAAATTAATGATGAGGATTGATTGTAAACTTTAAACAGATATGGATCAGGGCCAGGATGGGGGGTGGGGGGAGGCGTCGGAAATCCCAACATTCACTTTATAAATTGTGTATCGAAGACTTCATTCTGATCATAATTATTGTGTGTCCGTTCTAATCTCGTCATAATTTCATACAAAGGCATTCAGCAATAAACAGGTAATCCAGTGGTCATTTATTAATCCAGTGGTAATTTAGTTTTGTTAATGTACTTCCTTTTACATTTTTACATCAAAACAAACTTTTTTTTCAGACTTGCATTTTTTTATATAAATCTAGTTCATCTTTTAATTTTTATTCCTCCCCCTCCCCTTTTTTTTACAATTTTAATAACATTGTAGGTTACTTCTACGACTTAATGTTTTAACAAGTCCACACATTAATATTGTGTGTTGTGTGAACGTCTGATAAGAGTCATGTTTTTTCATTTCTTAATGACTAAAAATACTAGAGGATTATGTGTCCATCGCTCTGTGCAGGTCCACCCATCGAAACTGGAAGAAGACATAGCAATGGTCCACGTTAATACTTCAGGAAGTTTTGAACAGATGAACGATTCACAATCTCCTGGCATCGTGAGGATATTTTCTAAGTTCGCGGATAAAACGTCTTTGAATGGCGTACCTTTCATTAAATCCTCCAACAGTCTTGTGGTCAAACTCATCTGGTCCCTTTTACTGGCCGCTGCAATAGGTGCCATGATTTTTCATCTGTACAGGTAAGTGTGGTGGCTTCACGTGCAAATCAGTAACTATAAGGCTATTTTAGCCTATTTTCCCCACTTAAGAAAAGCGTATGTTAGAAACTATGTTTAGTTTATAAGAAAATTTTTATTTCAATTTATGAAATCTACCTAGACTAGTAGAAAATTAGATGAAAAATCGAACAAAGTAAAAAAAAATAGTTTTGGAATCATGTTCGAACCGTAAAAACAGCCGTTTCAGTAAAGTCTGATTCTCCACATTCTAAAATAATCTCTAGATTCGATAGATTCGGGTTATATTATATTGTTATCATTGCAGTTTGTGTTATAATGTTATCAATCCAGGTTATCTTATAATGTTTTCATTGCAAGTTATCTTATACTGTTATTAAAGGTTATTCTATAATGTTATCATTGCAGGTTATATTATATTGTTATCATTGCAGGTTAACTTATACTGTTAATATTGCAAGTTACCATAACATGTTGATATAATTCCAGGTCATCTTATATTGTTCTAATTACAGGCTATCTTATATTATCGGACTTTTTTTTATTGTTATTTTCAGCTTGCTGGCCAATTTTTTCTCCTACAGCAAACATTCCCAGATTGACTTGAGCTTCAGTAAACTTCAGTTTCCGGCCATCACGGTGTGTAATGTGAATATGATGAGGGCCTCTCAGGTGAGTCGCACTGTCCCGCGTTACGCACTCTGGATGGCTATAAGTGCTGATAGCGGGAACGTCTCAGGGCAGGACGCAAAATCTCATGCATAATGTATCATGATTCTAGTGGTTGTCCTGTTTATTGTCACACTGTGTGTGTGTGTGTGTGTGTGTTGGGGGTGGGAGTGGTATTTGTATTGATTGCGTGGAGCCACACCGGTCACGTCCTGGCTGTGGCTAGGTGTAGATCTTGGAGCTTCACGCGTTGTTTCCATTCGATGTCTGTGGTCGACGTTGCCTTGCTTCTTGCTGTAGGCAGTGGCGTATTTAGGCATGTTCGACATGTTCCACTGGAACAGGGGCCCTCACACAAAAGGGGCCCCCACACAAAAGAGGCCCCCACACATCCCCCCAAAAATTTTTTTTTTAGTCTTTTCTTTGGCATATAGAATAGTGCTGTTGTAGAAGCGCAATATGAACGACGTAATTATTACTGATGTTGCATTACCACATGATGATCCAAGTAGGCTAAACGTTTCATAGACAACTGTCAGAGTCAGACAGAGTGGGTTACTGGTAATCAATCAGCATCAGCCACATCGTACACAGGCTAACACAGCAAGATTGGAAGGCAGAGGTGAGACCACGAGGGGCCCCCACATAAATTTGGGAACAGGGCCTCCACAATCCTAATTACGGCCTTGGCTGTATGATTGAACTTACTTACAACTTACTTACAGCTTTCTTACAAAGTACTTACAACTTACTTACAACTTACTTACAGCTTTCTTACAAAGTACTTACAACTTACTTACAACTTACTTACAGCTTTCTTACAAAGTACTTACAACTTACTTACAACTTACTTACAGCTTTCTTACAAAGTACTTACAACTTACTTACAACTTACTTACAGCTTTCTTACAAAGTACTTACAACTTACTTACAACTTACTTACAGCTTTCTTACAAAGTACTTACAACTTACTTACAACTTACTTACAGCTTTCTTACAAAGTACTTACAACTTACTTACAACTTACTTACAACTTACTTACGTAGAGATTGCTGGAGGAAATGGTTTTCCCACATTGATTCTTAACACAAAGATATGTTGAAACTTTGTATTAGGGGACAAGTCAACAATCACACACTTAGACAAAAAACAAACAAACTTGTGTACACGACAGCGTTATTAGATCTAGTTTTTTAAGCCTCGAGTACTTTATCATGTCAGAAAAAGTCAAAAGAGAACGCTTCGTATGAATTCAGATTCAGCCATTCGGCAAGAGTAATTATAATAGTTAACTTTCTGCACACAAGGAAAGGATGAGAGGGTATAGCGATAAAAGGTAGAGAATAACCAAACAGGTCAAAGAATGCCCTAACTTGCTGCCGTAGCTGAAATGTGGATTGAAGTTACCCAAACGGACGCAAGTTACAGAGATGGTGTAAGAGTGTCCAAAATATGTTGCAGTTACCCGAAAAGGCAGAAGAATGTCCCAACCGGAAAAAAAGGAGTGGGGGGGGGAATAGTGCATAAACTAGTTGAAGTTCTCCAGACACTGGTGACAGAGTGCCGAATATAATGAACAAGTTTACCTAACCAGGCTGCTGTTATCCAAACATGGGGTAGAGTGAACAAACGGGTGGGGCAGCTATTCAACAGTGCTCCCACCTGATTTTGATTGAATTTTTTTTTTACCATAGGCATCGAGTATGTTTGTGCATTTATGTATTTTTCTGTTTGTGGTTTGTTCTATTAACAACTTTTTCTTCAACGCAGACACAGGGCCCAACTCACCTAGTTATACAACAGTGTACCCATTTAATTTATTATAAAATATTGTAGGCTACTCATCTAGTTACAATTATTATTGCACTAATCTAGTTTTAAAATATTGCACATGTATAGATAAGACTCTTGCAACTAACTAATTGTAGACTATTACACTCACCAGTTTAGAAAATAATGTTACAATTTCTATCTGAATTCGCAGCATCAAAATATCGCCTGGTATTTATACTTTTTTCAATCCAATCTTTAAACAAAATATAATTTCACTAGATTGTTTTCAAATTTAGTCATAACAGTTTCTGAATTCAATGCAAAAGACGTATGGCTGTTCAGAGTTTAGAGTAAACTTATAAATGTAATGTTTAGTGTAGGAGGCCTCTGTAATGTTCACAGAAACACCTAGCAGGACAAGCGATCCGTGATCTAATCAATGCAGCCAATCCCCAACAGATGACTCAGAAGGCAATGAATTGGAACCCAAACATGAAGAACAGGTAGATAAAGTTAACACTAAATAAAACATCAATTTAGTTGTAGCCGACAATGTAAGTCCCCATTTTTTAGTTGTTGTTTTTTGGGGTTCGTTTTTTGGACATTGCATTCTTTATCTTGTTTTTCAATGTGTTGTCAACAGTTCCGATGGTGACAGTCAAAGAACAGATAATTTTCTAGATGTTTTCTCGCTGAATGCCAGTGGGACTTTTACAAGAAACCAAGCCCAAGATGATTTCTATTCTTCAGTAAGGAAACATAGTGTGATACATAATCGATCTTATATCATATATGTCTCTAAACAAAATACCGTACGATCCTTCCGGATCATTAGTCCAAAGCGTCACGTGATAATGAGTGGGTGGATTAAGGGAGTGAGTGCACACCCAGATCCTGTCCGAGAAAAGCTATCCCGCGGCAGGCCGATGGGCATTAGGGGACGTCCATTAATTACGTCAACAATTTTTTGGCGATTTTTACCTCCCCCCCTCCCCCTTGTCAACAACTGTCAAACTTTCAGAGACCCCCCCTATATAATTACGTCAACAATTCGTTACCCCCCCCCCTATAACAAGTATAAAAAAAAAATTTAACGCTGGCTTTTATGTTTAAAATAGATTTGAAACGGAAAGGTCTAGACCAGGGGTCGGGAACCTTTTTGACTGAGAGAGCCATGGACACCTCATATTTTGAAAAGTAGGCCTAATTCAAAACATTATGTTTAAAAATAAAAATTCAAGTAAATTTCCCTTTTAATTACAATGAATGCAGGGTTATATTTTTCTGTCTTTTAGATGCTGAGCTGCAGTAGACTTTAGCTCATTTGTAGAATGAAATATTGATATGCAATTAATATGTAGATCTAAGGAGTCTAAATATTTTTTTTTAATAATCGAACATTTGTCTGCGAGCCAGATGCAGCCATCAATAGAGCCACATGTGGCTCGCGAGCCATAGGTTCCCGACCCCTGGTCTAGATCTTTACTATAATTAATTGTAATACATTTTAAAACTTGTTTTAAAGATTTCATATTGACTAGATAGAACTCTCATAGGCGTAGCTACGAAAGGGGTGTAACATGCTTACTACCCCCCATCGCCCCTCCCGATTTTTTTTTCCAATCCGAGGATTTTAACAATATTTCTTTCCTTTTTATTTACTATTGTTCTTTTCATATAGAAATATTGAATACTTTCTGATTGTACTTTTCACTAATGAGCTTTTAGTACAATGTTAATTGTTAAATAGCTTAGGGGGAAATTGTGCACCAGTTGTAAATTAACCTGCTATTTTAACCATATGCTCACTATTCTTTCTTGCATTATTGCCCCCCTCCCCTCACACACACATTATATGATTATACACACGGTAGTTGGCTTCCTTGCCCCTACCGCTCCTACCTTGCACTATTTGCCACCCACACCTTGCAATCTGGCTACGCCACTATAGGCCTACTAATACATTTTTATCTCATACATTTTTTTTTCAGACAATTAGAAATTAAAACTAAAAAATTACTATATTAAGCCTAATCACCAAATTTTAATGTTTCACCTATTATAACGTAGTCAGCAAAAATATATTAGTTTATATATCAGAATTAGGGATGTTAAAAGGAATGGTAGGCTAAGTATTTCGGACTTCATGGGCCACGAATTATTTTTGTGAAGGAAATATTTTAAAATAACCATGTTGGATTCACATAATACACTTCATTAAATGCAATTCAAACATAGTCTCAGAGAGGGCCTATTGTTGTTTTTAGTTCTATTGCCAATCCCAGCTATCGCTTACATGGTATATATAACGAACGCCAGTCTCTGGCGCCTAATTTCACTTCTGTACCTATGAGCCCCAAAGCTGGCGAAGTGTGTAAACCGCCGATACGTTCCCATTAAGAATACACCAGCGGGCGAACGCATGGGGGAGAGCTCCCGAGCGGGTCCGGACAGAGCTGAGCTCAACCCTAAACGTTACGCCCTGGACACAAGACGGGCTCGTCCGGTTTTATTTTTTTTTTAGACCTTTTAACTTGGTTCCCCGAGTCTGACCAGTGAGCTAATGCATGAGACAAGCGGTCGCCGAGATACTTCCACTCCCATCTCTGTAAGTGACGGAGAGAGGCGTGGTATCCCAAGCTGCAAGTCTAGAGATTAATCGGCTTGTTCTGTTCTTCCATTTGAGGGGGCCTGTGAGGTACCTACTGTCCGATTTCTGGCGTCTCCGGGGTGGGGGCTGATGCGACCCACGGAAAGGTATACAAAACGTCCTGTAAAAACGGCTGCTTTCAAAGGTGGCCTTGAGGGGATGACATCCCCGTGTCAGACAAAATCCGCTCGGCCATCACACCGTCAGCCCACATTACAGGAATACGAGGCAAGCCATGGATGGCTCGAGCAAATGTACGTTCGTAAAAGGGGAATCCGAACAGAGCCAGCCGACCCAACAAGCGACCGCCCTGTAAGACAAAGCCTGCCTATTCATATCTTTCCATGTCGGAGTGCATGGCCTGCTAACGTTGATCCAAACATGGTTTCAAGGGTTGGAACTTGGAAAAGACTCAACCATGGGCGTTAAATTAAAGCAATCGACTCTCGGACGGTGTTCAAAGTCCTTTCAGGACTCAATAACAGAACTGCGCCTAATTTAGATGTAGGCCTACTGAGCGGCAAAAAACTGGGTTTCTGTTTCTGAACGTACTCTGCAGAATGTTTGTTGGTGTGTTTAGTGTTTATGTTCTTTTGTTATTCCAGTCACAATGGCTCGCTAGACTACAGCGAAGGTGAAGTTTTTTTACAATTGGTCGGTTACTTTGCCGTGCTAACAATTGCATTAGTTTCCACTTTCCTCTCATACATAGATCTACAAACTAACAAGATGAACACAAAAAGGACATGTCACATGTAGCGTCCGTAATTTTAATTAATATATTTGTATTAACTTAAAACCATGTTTATAGATGTCTGCTATGTAAGTGGCACACGACAAATGTAGCCTAGAATTTTGTAATAAATTTGTATCATTTTTTTATTTTAAAAAAAGTAACATTGTTGACGTCAACTTTTCTTGACCTCCCCCCCTCCCCCTTGTCAACAATTGTCAAACTTTTTCAGACCCCCCCTCCCCCCCTATTTTGTTGACGTAATTAATGGACGTCCCCCTAGATCATTTTTTTTTGGTGCAAGTCGTTTCCGACGTGTTGCTCATTGTTAAAGAAAGATGTACACTACATTTTGTAGAAAAAAAAAACGTTGAAATCATTACGTTAATGAAACAACAACTGCTGGTTTAAGATTGAAGTCAGCCAAAACATCAAATTTACTATATTTTTCAAATTTAATAATAATAATGGTGCTTGTATTTATTTAAAATATAACCTTTGTTTTAAAACTTAAGAATTCTCTTTTTGTCTAAATATAACTTACTTTAAATGTGTTTTAGGCTTGTGATGACTGCTGGGAAAAAGAATCCGATAGTTCCAGTTCTAACAGTATGGAATCTCTTTTTAGAGAACTCTTCAGTTATGAAAATGAGTACGAATCTTTTAAGTTTAATTCATTGTGTTAGAGTTATTTTATCTTATACATTACAGACGCCCCCTTCTATAAAGAAGATTATTGCGTCCTACAATCATCCGTGGTCTAGTCTTGCATTTTTATACATGTTTTAAATGATGTAAGTTACTGGTTTTCCTGGTTTGTTCAGGCAACCCATTCCATGCCCGAATGCCACTCGGGAAGAAAAAGTACTTATATGCCTTTGTTCTCGCATAGCCGCATAAGGGATAAGGAAAGTGTTTTTGTCTTTGTGTTTATCTGAGCTTTGCAACAGGTTGTTATGGGGTTGTATTTCTAAATTAGAGTTTAATGCTTTATGTATTATTACTACTTTACTCTTTGCCCTTCTGTCCTCTAGTGTTTCTAGGTTTAGTGATTTGACTAATGGTAAAGAGTAAAGTTATAGAGTGTAGATGAAACCAAACATACAATCATGTCTCGTGGTCCAACAATATGATTTGACTAATGGTAAAGAGTAAAGTTATAGAGTGTAGATGAAACCAAACATACAATCATGTCTCGTGGTCCAACAATATGTTTATATTTATTATTACAGAACCACGAGAGGTGTTTTAGGTCATCAGATACAGGACATGTTACTGCAGTGTTCATTCGCTGGAAGAAAATGTTCTGTCGCGTAAGTAGATTGTAAGAAGACAGTATCATTTAGGTCTTCTTATTGACCTTTTTTTTTATAATGGCGCGGTAGCCTAAAGATCTGAAATTTCGTAGATTTACCTACCCAACTGTTACCCAACTCTGAATGGTTACCTACCCAATTATGACTGGTTATTACCTAACCTAATTCCGTTTGGGAAATCAAAAGGCAGCTGGGAATAGTAGGCTAATGCAACACAGCTTCTTCGTATTCCCCACTGATCTATCAAATTTCCGCCACTTTGTTTGCCTCTCACTGATATATATAAGCTTACAGATATAGATATATTATCAAATTTTCCAAAGTTTCATTTCAGCTAATATTTCTAATGTTTTTTTTTCTAAAAAGTGAATAAATAGCTTACAATTTATACCTTTGAAATGATCAAATTGTAAAAAGTATTTTAAAATTATATAAATATTATATTACTAAAAATATATATGTATATTTTTAAACATTACATTAACTACCCAGATTGTATGATTACTAACTATCAATTCCTGCAGTGATTCCACTCGATGGCGGTGGTCACTACTAAACGCATTGCATTTAATTCCCTATCTCTATTTCAATAGTTCATGCCGACGGGAAACGGCTAAACGCTATTTGAAACCTAAAGACAACTTGTGATTTTCTCAATCTTTTTAGAGAATTGCTCAGAATCTTTCTCACTAGGAAAGGTCCCCGTTGTGGGATTACCCGTGAATGACACCTTTCGTCACCCGTCTTCTATGGGTGTTTCACTTTCCTTTGTCATCTGTGACCCTTTCCTTGTTTACATATATATATGTTACGGCCAAAGCCCGATGTCTTCATGATTTCGGACCTTTGCCGTCCAAATCGCGAAATGGCCAGGGGTGATCGGCCAAAGCCCGATTAAGAAGGTCATGAGCAGATTTTGAGTGTTTGTATAGGCTACCGTAATTATCACATTAGCCTTATATTGATTAATAATTAAGCTAAATTACAAAATCAGTCAAATTAGTTTATTATAGTAAATTAACAATATTTAATAAAAAGAAATTAAAAAATCAGTCAAATTAGTTTATTATTCCAGTCGCTTGTGGCTTCGAGGGTCCGTCAATGGGTGGGGCTGGGAGGGTGCTTTCCCGGTCGTCAGTGTAGGTCACGAGAACAATGATGGCCCTGCCCTGTACAGTATTGACACTCCCTCTCTATCTCTTTTCATAAAATCAAACACGCTCTTTGTCATTGCGACTGGCGGCCCCACCCATGTTTATACCACCCATGAAACTAGACCGAGCGGACAATGGCTCGATAAAAATACGGTCGCTCCTGCCTGACCTGACCACCTTTGTGGATTATCAAAAGTCAATCCTCTACTCACAGACACCATCCAGTCAATTTATGACGCAAAGGGTGTCTTTATCCAGGTAGATAGTTTACTAAATCGTGTGATAATTAATTTCCTTGATAATTAGTGACCTCTTCGGCAGGACTTTCTCTGAAAAGCAAAAGATGAACAGAAAATTATCGTCTTAGCGTATGTATCACTGTCCTTGCTACCTTATGCAAGCCGCCATCACACCTGTGCCGCCTACCAAACATTCTAGCATCAACACATCGGACTTTGACCAGGGCTTGCCAGCCACATCGCGAAGTGGCCGGCCAAAGTAGCGTAAACACTGGCAATTTACAGCACATCGGACATTGGCCAAGCGCCTCGGCCAGATCGCGATCTGGCCGCACTTCGGGCTTTGGCCGTAACATATATATTTAAGAACGCGCTTGTTGGTTGACATTAAAATATATACTCCAAAGGGATAGAACAATTGAAACGAAATGTACATAATTTCTTCCAAACTTTGGTTTATTTTTCTCCATATTATGTTGCTTTAATTATCTTACAGTTAATAATGGATTGTTACGATTAATATATGTTTACATTAATTTAAATATGTTTGGATGCTAAACAAGAATGTCAAATAAAAAAGAATGAATGAATTTAAATTTAAAGTTAGTTAGAAAACTCTTTGTCTCGTAAAACATTTTGTCTTCTATCCCCTTAAATGTGTATGAACTGTTCTTCTATTTCCTTTTCTTCGTGTAAAATATATGAGATTGTGCAGGTAAACTAAGTATTTAAATATTCTCTGCTGTCTTCTATCTCTTTGGAATTGTAAAAATGCAATAAATGTCTCCGATCCTGTTTTTCTCTGTGTAAAATAATAATTTTGGCAATGTAAATGCAATTTTTCATGAATAAACATAAAAAAAAAATAAAAAAAAATTGATCTATCCTAACTTGGCAAAGTGGCTTTATTATGGCTTTAATATATATCAATGATCTATTTATATATCAGTGGCGTGCAATATGTTTTTAGACACAATTTTGTTTATAATGATAAGTGGGTGGTAAATTTTTTGTTTTCCGTGGCTTCACTTTGCACAAATCAATTTATAAAGGAGGCATAATCCATTCTTTTTATAGATCAGTGGTATTCCCAGTATAAACTACTGAACTTACGTGTCTTTTGTTCATCTTCTTTGTATCATTGGTATTCCCAGTATAAATACTGAACTTACGTGTCTTTTGTTCATCTTCTTTGTATCATTGGTATTCCCAGTATAAATACTGAACTTTCGTGTCTTTTGTTCATCTTCTTTGTATCAGTGGTATTCCCAGTATAAACTTCTGAACTTTCGTGTCTTTTGTTCATCTTCATCTTCTTTGTATCAGTGGTATTTTCAGTATAAACTACTGAACTTTCGTGTCTTTTGTTCATCTTCTTTGTATCAGTGGTATTCCCAGTATAAACTTCTGAACTTTCGTGTCTTTTGTTCATCTTCTTTGTATCAGTGGTATTCCCAGTATAAACTACTGAACTTTCGTGTCTTTTGTTCATCTTCATCTTCTTTGTATCAGTGGTATTTTCAGTATAAACTACTGAACTTTCGTGTCTTTTGTTCATCTTCTTTGTATCAGTGGTATTCCCAGTATAAACTTCTGAACTTTCGTGTCTTTTGTTCATCTTCTTTGTATCAGTGGTATTCCCAGTATAAACTACTGAACTTTCGTGTCTTTTGTTCATCTTCATCTTCTTTGTATCAGTGGTATTTTCAGTATAAACTACTGAACTTTCGTGTCTTTTGTTCATCTTCTTTGTATCAGTGGTATTCCCAGTATAAATACTGAACTTACGTGTCTTTTGTTCATCTTCTTTGTATCATTGGTATTCCCAGTATAAATACTGAACTTTCGTGTCTTTTGTTCATCTTCTTTGTATCAGTGGTATTCCCAGTATAAACTTCTGAACTTTCGTGTCTTTTGTTCATCTTCTTTGTATCAGTGGTATTCCCAGTATAAACTACTGATCTTTCGTGTCTTTTGTTCATCTTCATCTTCTTTGTATCAGTGGTATTTTCAGTATAAATACTGAACTTTCGTGTCTTTTGTTCATCTTCTTTGTATCAGTGGTATTCCCAGTATAAACTTCTGAACTTTCGTGTCTTTTGTTCATCTTCTTTGTATCAGTGGTATTCCCAGTATAAACTACTGAACTTTCGTGTCTTTTGTTCATCTTCATCTTCTTTGTATCAGTGGTATTTTCAGTATAAACTACTGAACTTTCGTGTCTTTTGTTCATCTTCTTTGTATCAGTGGTATTCCCAGTATAAATACTGAACTTTCGTGTCTTTTGTTCATCTTCTTTGTATCAGTGGTATTCCCAGTATAAATACTGAACTTTCGTGTCTTTTGTTCATCTTCTTTGTATCAGTGGTATTCCCAGTATAAACTTCTGAGCTTTCGTGTCTTTTGTTCATCTTCTTTGTATCAGTGGTATTCCCAGTATAAACTACTGAACTTTCGTGTCTTTTGTTCATCTTCTTTGTATCAGTGGTATTCCCAGTATAAATACTGAACTTTCGTGTCTTTTGTTCATCTTCTTTGTATCAGTGGTATTCCCAGTATAAATACTGAACTTTCGTGTCTTTTGTTCATCTTCTTTGTATCAGTGGTATTCCCAGTATAACTACTGAACTTTCGTGTCTTTTGTTCATCTCCTTTGTATCAGTGGTATTCCCAGTATAAACTTCTGAGCTTTCGTGTCTTTTGTTCATATTCTTTGTATCAGTGGTATTCCCAGTATAAACTACTGAACTTTCGTGTCTTTTGTTCATCTTCTTTGTATCAGTGGTATTCCCAGTATAACTACTGAACTTTCGTGTCTTTTGTTCATCTCCTTTGTATCAGTGGTATTCCCAGTATAAACTTCTGAGCTTTCGTGTCTTTTGTTCATTTTCTTTGTATCAGTAGTATTCCCAGTATAAATACTGAACTTTCGTGACTTTTGTTCATCTCCTTTGTATCAGTGGTATTCCCAGTATAAACTACTGAACTTTCGTGTCTTTTGTTCATCTTCTTTGTATCAGTGGTATTCCCAGTATAAATACTGAACTTTCGTGTCTTTTGTTCATCTTCTTGGTATTAGTGGTATTCCCAGTATAATTACTGAACTTTCGTGACTTTTGTTCATCTTCTTTGTAGATCCTCAAGGTTTTCAGAGTCACACTTAAATTACCTTAATTTATATTTTAGAGAAGTAATTTCTTAAACTGTACAAGAATTGTATAATATGGTTCCTATACTTTCACCTGTCTGTGGTTTGAGTTTAGTTTATAATTTTCATAGATGTTAAAAATTATTTTAAGATGCTTGTCTCGTTGAATACTCGAGTTTCACTAAATTAGTAAGCCCAGCTGAAATCTTGTATTTAGAAAAACATAAGAGTGCAAAAGACTATTTGTTTGAGTGTTTCCTTAAAATTGTTGTCAAAGACCAGAATTCTCAAAAAGTGTGATTAATTGAAACTAAAATAGAACTACTTTTAATTCAATAGCCTAATCGTAATCGTATTACGTTTAACCTTTGCGTGCTTGTATCTTATTATTGCCAAATATTTTTATGAGTATACGTTGAAAGAATGCACTAAGAACATTTTCCCATTTAATGCCTACATTTACTTAAAATTTAATGTAATTTAATCTTTGTAAACGTAACTTTTTTGTTTGAATTTAGTAATTTTACTCGCATCCATTCATCCCACTATGGCAACTGTTACACTCTACAGTACAGTAAATTTATCTCTCGAAAGAGTGGACCAGAGGGAGGTAAGTAGGCCCTACTTGGATTTTATCCATCAACTTCTTTGACAATCTAACTTTGAAACAATGACGTAATGCTAGTTTAATATATATCGTTCTCGATTCAGTTCTAGGTCACATTTTTTGTTTCCCTTAAAGACATTATCTGAGAAATAACTTTATACCATACTATTTTAACGTGTTGAATTGTTGTTTAGATGTTCAAATGTCATTACAAGTGTCAAATGTCATTACAACTGTAACAGAGAGTTTCTATGGTTTTAAAGGTCTGGAGTTGACTTTCTACTTGGAAACAGATGAATATATACCTGGTATATCCAATGGGAAAGGGATGCAACTGGTCGTTCACGAGCAGGGTACTGTCCCCTTTCCAAAAGATGAAGGGATTGCTATCAGTGCTGGATCTCAGACAGTTATAGGACTTAGAATGGTTAGAAACTTAAATTATTATACTCAATATTTTCTATATATCTATTATTATTATATCTATCAATGACTACAGAATATATTGTGTATCTATAACTATATTTGTCTGTAAAATCTATATTGGACAACTGATTCTATTGTGTATATAGAACTTGTTTATAGAGGTTTCATCAATTTTTTCTATATAGCTATTATTGTTATAGATATCTATTATAGCTTATATTATATATTGTGGCTCTAGAACTTTTTTGTTTTATTTATCTATGTAAGACTACTGGGTCTATTGTGTATCTAGAACTTTTTTGTTTTATTTATCTATGTAAGACTACTGGGTCTATTGTGGCTCTAGAACTTTTTTGTTTTATTTATCTATGTAAGACTACTGGGTCTATTGTGTATCTAGAACTTTTTTGTTTTATTTATCTATGTAAGACTACTGGGTCTATTGTGGCTCTAGGAATTTTTTGTTTTATTTATCTATGTAAGACTACTGGGTCTATTGTGGCTCTAGAACTTTTTTGTTTTATTTATCTATGTAAGACTACTGGGTCTATTGTGAATCTAGGAATGTATCATGGAATTCAGAATATATTGGTGTTTAAAAGACCTTTCGCTTTAGCTAGTGACTGTGTGTCTAGCATATCAATACATCTGCCACTGCAATTTATACCAAGAGTGCACTGAGCATACTTAATGTAATAGCATGGATACTAGCGCTATATAAATAATCATCATTATTATTATGTTTATCTATTTAATCTATCTAAGACAACTAAGTCTATTGTTTGTCTAGATCTTGCTTGCATATTTTATCTATTAAGCAAGTTCATTATGCAGCTGGCTTTATATTCATTTGTATTAGCATTCATTTCTAAATCTGAATTTAATTTTGAAACTGTTGGTTGTTGTAACTTTTCAATGTACATATCGTTGCTTTAAATTGTATGTTTTTGCATAGATCCGAGTGACACGTCTTGGAGAGCCATACAGTCCTTGCACATCAACTGATTCCTTCGTCTCAACATACAACAAAACATACACCAGAAACGTAAGCCTCGCTCAGTGTTGTTTTTACTAGGTTTTACATTTCATAAAGGGACACAACTTATGTAAATACACTGCTTGTGCATATCGATTATATAGGCAGGGTGCTTCGGGACAGTAACTATTTCATTTAGAATGTAATAACTTTTTTTTAAAATATCGATGATCACAACTATATTGCTAGCCCCTAAACAAATTTTTGTTGTCTAAGGGAACTAAATCATTATGTATATCTTCAAAATAGTGTTATGCCCCTTGCCTTCAATATAACATAATATAAATGTATAACACGTAAAATGAATACCTATATAGGCATCATCTGAAAAAGATAACGTCTGTCTTCTTATATTCAAAAACTGTTTTGTTGTCCCTAGACTTGTCAGAAAATTTGTGAAGAAATGTTGGTTAGAGACAAATGTAATTGTTACGATCAGTCAGAACTGGAACTCTATGACGTCATGAAAAATCCAAAGGGACTTAAGCCATGTAAAAACATCTCAGGTTAGTGCATCAATAGCTTTTTTAATTTTCTGCTTTTTCCATTTATTTCCATTTATTACTTACTTAAGCCTGTCGCCAACGCCCTCCGACAAAGCAAAGGCTGTCATCAAGAGTCCTCCAGATAACTCGATCCTGAGCCAGTTTCTCTACCTGACCCCAGATAGGCCTAAACCCTATTTTATGGTGTCAGCTTCTATTTACATTATTATTGATCGTTTAATTCAGATCAATATGTATCTATTATTATTTGAAGGCTGTTTCTAACAGCCAAGAATATTTAGATATTTAGTTTTCTTGTTCACCGATCTGACACAAGTTAAAAACTGCTTTATAGTAGCTTTATTTTTTCTGAATTTATGTTTTTGTTTGTTATCTGCTTTCTTTTTGAAAGGTTTATAATTATAATAATTTCTTATGATTAATAAATCGCCTAACCCTTCACCTGGAACAGGGCCTCTCGCCAGAAAGCCAATGTTGATTTCGCTCTGAACGAGGTACCGCAGATATGATATTTGCCGCCCGTCAGGTCCAGGAGAAATGTCAAGAAAAATTCAGCAGCCTCTACATAACTTTTGTCGATCTGACTAAGGCATTCGATACAGTCAGCAGAGATGGCCTATGGCAAATAATGGGAAAGTTCGGCTGCCCACCAACATTTATTAACATCGTCAAACAGTTTCACGTTGGCATGATGGCCAAAGTAATGGCAAATGGTGAAGAGTCAAGAGCTTTTCCTGTAACAAATGGGTTAAAACAAGGATGCGTTCTTGCACCTACCCTCTTTAGTATGGTATTTTCAGCAATGCTAACCGATGCCTTCCACGATTGCAACGAGGGCATACATATACTCTATATAACAGACAGGGGCCTATTCAATCAACAACGCATGCGTGCGGTTACAAAGGTGAAAGACACCCTGGTTCGTGACCTCCTGTTTGCGGACGACTGCGCCCTAAATGCCGATTCAGAAAGCATGATGCAGAATCTCATGGATTGCTTCACCAAAGCCTGTGGTAACTTTGGTCTTACGATAAACACAAAGAAAACAGAGGTTCTACATCAGCCCGCACCAGGGAAACTGCAAACAGATCTAGAGATCACAGTTAATGGCCAGAAACTCAAAGTTGTCGACAAATTTACCTACCTCGGCAGCACACTAGGGCGCACTGCTAATATAGACGACGAGGTCTGCAATAGAATAGCAAAAGCAAGCATCACCTTTGGGCGCCTTCGGGAAAACGTCTGGGACAGGATAGGTTTCCGTCTAGACACTAAGCTTAAAGTGTACAACGCCACAATACTGCCAACATTGCTGTATGCGAGCGAAACATGGACAGTGTACAGCAGGCATGCAAAGCAACTAAATCACTTCCATGTCGCTTGCCTCCGCAAATTACTAAAATACGTTGGCAAGGTGGGGTTCCTGACACTGAAGTGCTTCTCAGAGCAGGCACGTCCAGCATCCAGACTCAGCTTATGAAATCCCAAGCGCGATGGGCCGGCCATCTAGTCAGAATACCGGACCACAGACTGCCAAAAAAGCTCCTATTTGGCGAGCTAGCACACGGAGAAAGAAGAACCGGCGGCCAAAAAAAAAGAGATTCATGGACAGTTTGAAAGCAACCTTGAATTTGAAAGCACTCGACGTAGACCCAGATAGCTGGGAGGAACTGGCAACTGATAGAAACAGGTGGCGCAATATCGTGTCGTCCGGGGCACAGTTGGCAGAACAAAACAGAATCTCCAGGGCCGAACAGAAAAGAGCAGAAGGAAAATCCAAGCAGACCTGCAAGGCGCTGCCAGACTCCACAATCGCATCTTTTGATAGGCCACCAAAGAGGACACAAAGCGACTGGTAGACGTGGTCATCCTCGGAAATGAGGGACGAACAACACAAGGATTGTCAATTTCTGCTGAAATACCCACTTTGTAATTAAGTCATCATTTGTTCAGATTAATAAAAAAAAATGTATCCTTTTTTATTAACAGATATATTAGACATTATAATAATATTATGTGTCAGTAAACATGTGTAGTCAACGGGACAGCAAAATTACATTTTTATTTTATTCATTAATTAGTCCACATTTTGCTTTTCTTATGTTTTTTTTTTAATTTCGCATTTTTAATGAAAATATTTTTGTTGTCATTATTTTCCCAGAATTGACTTGTGTCTCTAAAGAAGAGTTTGAATTTGATGCAACAAACAGTGCTTGTGATTGTAACAATCCCTGCAGGTATAAACACTGTACATAGTTGTGTACACTCATTGTACGTTGTTATTCCTAGAGAGTTTGTTTCAGATAGTAATGAAACTAGCAAAGCTTATTTGTGTCACATCTGTAGATACCAAATTGTTAATAAATTTATAAACAAAAATATAATCATTACATTATACAATTAAAATTTTTACTTTATTTAGTTAAAGTTAAAGCATAACTACTTTCATTATTACTATAGTAGACTATACCACTTTTTATTTTAATACATATCTTAGGGCTTAAAGGTGAAACAAAATGTATTATATAACTTGTAAAGTCCATATATTTTTTTTAGTGAGAAAATCTATGAAAAAACGGTAGCGTATCGTCAGTGGCCAAGTTCTTCCTATGCAGTAAGTTGACATAATAAAATCTCAAATCTTATATAACATGAAATTTTTTAACCTACTTTTTTTCTTATCTTACATGCTACGTACGCTATTTTTATAAAGAAGATTTTTTAGTCCAACACTTATCCTTGGTTTGAGTCTAGTCTCGTATTTTGATTAGTGTTTTAAATGATGTTAAGTCACTGGTTTCCCTAGTTTGTTTAGGTAACCCATTCCATGCCCGGATACCACTTGGGAAGAAAGAGTATTTATATGTATTTATTCTTGCAAATGGGATAAGAAAAGTGTTTTTGTCCTTATATTTATCTCAGCCATGTAATAGGTTGTTATTGTATTGTATTTGTAAGTTAGAATTTTATTTCAGTTAAAATATGTATGAGTAGAACTCTGCTTATGCTTCAATCATCTTGAAATACTATTTGTGCTATTGAAATAAACTAGCATTTAATGATTCAATACTATTTGTGTCTTTGAAATCTACATAGGATTTAATGGTTCAAGCTATTTGTCAGGAAAAGACTAACGATACTTGTAAAAACCTCAAGAATAAAAATACATCTGATAAATTGTAAGTAGATTTGTTGGTTTAATATATGTAATTTTAATAAAGAATTGTAAGTTTACTTCAAGGTAAAATGTTTGTGAATGTAAACATTTATTTTTTTATGAAACAAGTTACTAATTAATCTCTATAAAACTTATTTTTTTACTTTATTTGTAAATTTTCTTTTTGTGTATTATTTCCAATATTATAGTCTTGTTCTTTTTTTAAACATAGGATTTGGCTATTATAAACTACTTTTTTTTCTTTAACTTCAATATGTACCGCAGAGAAGATTTTATCAAGCTCAATATTTACTTTGAAGATCTAAATTATGAAGAGCTTTCAGAAAAAGCAGATTATGAGGTAGGAAACTTTATTTTTTTTAAATATAATATCAAAATTAAAAACCAAATTATATATGTAACAGTTTTTTTTTCTTAACCTTTATTAAATTAGACTTTTAAAAAACAGGTTATGTGTAAAATAATCTTTCATTGATTAAACTATATTGAAAGTTAATAAATTGAAAAAAAATATTTTAACTTTTATTTATTTAAAAAAGGGTATTTGTTTGCCTATGTTTTCCCCATATAGCAATTTAAAATTAGAAATAATTTAAAGTAGATCTTATGAAGTAAACTGTAAAGAAAAATGCACATTATAGAGGGGAATAAAACATAACAATTCTTTAAGACTATAATTAATTAGTTTTAGTTACATAATTAAGATAGTAAATAAAGTCTATGAAACGCATGCTATTTCCTGTGCTATAGGTATGCTCTTATATACATCATAATATTTAGGGCTAGAGTGTCAAACGCTTATAAAATTAGAAAATGTGTGTTTTGTTTCATACAAATTTCAGGTGACACAACTTTTGTCTGACATAGGAGGTAGCATTGGATTATGGATTGGGTTGTCTGTCTTGAGTTTGTTTGAGTTATTCCATCTTGTGGCGGATATTTCTTTCTATTTATGTTGTGTTAAATAAATATTTTAAAAATTCTAAAATCTGAAGAAATATCATTGTTAAATCAAAATTTAAATCACAGACATTACTACTTTTTGTTTAATTGTTAACTTCGTATGCATGAATAGGGAAATAGTTCTCAAGTCTATATGCAAGGTTATGATAGTGACACAATTTGGAAGAAAATATTAAGAGCTTATAATATAATGATTAATTTGAGATAAACCATTAAACCGATACAGTATCCTTGCATGGTTTCAATTTTGGAAAAGCCATTAAACCGATAAAGTACCTGACAGGGTTTAAATTTGGGAAACACTAAACCAGTAAAATATTGTGAAAGGGGTAAAAATTTGGAATGAACAATTGAGCCATAAAATGTTGAAAGGGTTTTATTTTGGTCAAATTGTTGAGGCAATAAATTGTGCTGACAGGGTTTGAATTTAGCTCAAACCATTGAGGCAATACAATGTCTGACAGGGTTTACATTTATTCCTAGCTATTGAGACAATAAATTGTGTTGACAGGGTTTACATTTAGTCCAAATGATTGAGGCAATAAATTGTTTTGATAGGGTTTACATTTATTCCCAGCCATTGAGACAATAAATTGTTCTGACAGGGTTTACATTTAGTCCAAATGATTGAGGCAATAAATTGTTCTGACAGGGTTTACATTTCGTCTAAATGATTAATGATTGAGACAATAAATTGTTTTTATAGGGCTTACATTTAGTCCAAATTTTAATGATTGTAATGAGGCAATAAATTGTGCTGACTGGGTTTACATTTATCCCCAGTCATTGAGACAATATAATGTACTGAACTGTCAGAGCTTTAAAATTTCAGCCAAACCATTGAGGGATTATAAAGTCTGACAGTGTTTTAATTGCAATTTACTTTTTTGTTAGTTTTTGTTTTTGTCATCCTTTCTTTTTGTTGCGATTAAGTAATGATTATATATTGTACTACAGTTTTCTCTATGTAAAAAGAAATAGAAATTGCTGTAAAAAAAATTCAGTCTCATTTTTTTGTCATAGCTATTATAAAATGTAATTGTAAAGTGTTTAAAATATATAAAAAATGTGTACAAGAAAAAGACAATAATACTAAAAGTGCTTTATTTTTATTTGAGGAAGATAGGTAAAAATTAAAAAATTATTCACTATTTGTTTGGTTTAAATTATAATGAAAACATCACAGACATTTATATGGAGAAATTTAAATTATTTAAAGAACAAATATTTGGTTGTAAAATATTGTATTTAATTAGTAACATTCATAGAAAAATATTATACATGATTTTAATATATGAAATTCTCAAACAAATAAGTCAACAATAAATTTTAAAAATTATTTTTTATGTTTAATGTGACATCAAATCTCTTTCAATAATTGATATATTTTTTTAAACAATAAACTCAGGGACAAATATAGTTTATCATTGGAAATATAAAATGGAATAATTTTGCAAAGTATTTTTATAGGTTATGTTTACAATTTATTTTTTTATACTCAGAACATGTATGTTTTATAACATAAAATTTATCTTGAAATTAAAAAATATGTTTTACACTATTTTATATATAATATAATATGTAAGTAAAATTTATATATAAAAAATATAAATGTGAATGAATTCATTATCTCAAAGTTGTCAACTTTACCACTATTTAGTGCTCTAAGACTTACTGGGCAGTTGGGAGTTCATGTAGATTTATATTATTTTTTTATATAATGCACTTGAATAGTGCACATTAAATTATCGTTCAATAGTTTCATTAATTGCATTAACTTTTGATTAAATCTGAAAAATTTAATTTTCTCTCGTATAATTTGTGAGAATATGATAAAAATAAGGAATTGGTCATCATTTTGTTTGAGAAAAGAAAGGAAGGAAAGGTTCTGTCAAAACGAAATAAAATTCTGAATAGTTTGGTTTTTCTTTAGTGTTGGATTGTGTGGCTAGATAATGAGTCAGGTCTTGCTTTACTTTCTGCATCAAATTTCAGATATTCTTTTCCTGTTTAGAAGCGGACATATGATAACCGCCAATTACTGAAATCTTAATAATGACGCATGGATTACAAATGTTTTACTTATTATTCATAATCTCACACCAAAGCTTATACTTTTTGAAAAAAATTGACTTTCTGGCGTTTCTTTAATTTGATACAAATAATTATTACATAAAAAAAAAATAAGAAAAAAATATAATCAAACATTAAATCATTACAAATGACAACAAAAGATTCCAATATTTATTTTCTTTCCACTGGAAAAAATTCTAGCAGACGTGTATCCTGGGAACTATTTTCAGTCGCATAAATTGTTTGTCCTCCATTGGTTTCCACCGTCGTTTGAAACGTTTGCAAATTTCATCAGTGCATTTGCTGAAGTCAAGAGAGGCAGACTTCATACTAGCGTAGAACTCTTTGGACATCTCCCCACACTGAGGCCAATCACACCGTTTAATGAGGCCATTTTTTCTGACCAATAACGTGTTCAGTCGTCTGCCTTCATTGGCCAGGAGAATGAGAGTGGACGTGCTGATTCTTTCTCGGATGACGAGCGTGTGAAGGACGGAACATCTGCGGACCAGAAACAGAAACGAGGAATCAGAACGATGGTTGAAGCCTCGGGGTCCGTGGATACGAGGGAGGCGCTCCTGGACGAAGTATCGCAGGGTTTTGCCGTAGTTTTCCACCAGGGACATGGCCAGGTCGTTGGTCAGTCGGCTGTACGGTGTGCGGAGGAAGACGCCGTGGACAGGAGCTCTCGGCTGTATTAACACCTTGCTTCTGGTGATGCCGACCACCTCGAGATAAACCTGCAGCCACGGGGCGATTTCCCGAACGAGCCTCCACGCTTCGCTGGAGACCGGCTCGCACTCACAGGTGTAAGGGTCCTGCAAGAGGTGAAGCTGCATGATGTTCAATCCAGAAAGCAGCAGGACCACCTCGTCGTTGAGATGCTGCGGACTCACGGTGAGCTTGATCAGGCTTCGGAAGCGGGACAAGTCAATCAACGGAAGCGGAACTTTGGTCACGTTCAGAACTTCAAGGGAACTCAAGCATTCTCCGAAGACGTTAGCGATGGCATCAAACAGGGATGGCACATCCACAACATCCACAAGGAGCTGGTTCAGCTTCAGGTGTTTTAGATTGTTCATTCTTAATAAAAGCTGGATGATCATTTCCAGAATCTGCCCACCTGTGCCGTGTACCATCTCCACACCTTCACTTCTGCTGGCGCACGCAAAGGTAAAGTCAAAAGTATGAAGTAATGGCATGGCTTTTTGCCCATGGTCTTCCTGGAACTGAAGGAATGCGGCTAAAATTCTCAGGAACTCGTACAGGTTGAAGTAGTCTGAGATGGGAGTGACAACTATTCTTTTGAAAAAGGAGCCCACGCGTCTAAAGCAGAGCTGTCGATAAACGAAAATTGCTATATTTAGTTTAAAGAGTTATACTCAATAATTTTATTATTAATCAATAATTGTCTGTGCATAATAGTCATATACTTAAACATTTAGTTTCGTGCAAGATTTAATTTATATTATCTTTTGGGTGCTTACAGAGAAGTCAACTATATAAAGGTTCGGCAACATATGGCACGCATGCCAGACTTGGCACGCCGAGCCATTTTTTTTGTGGCACGCGCAAGACTCAGAAAAAGACAATTAGAGTCTCTTCTACAAGAAAAGAGTGGGTTGACTTTTAAGCTGTTGGCACGCTGAATGAATTAGAAATCCTTCTTTGGCACACTATGATTAATAGGCGGCCGACCCCTGAACTATGTTGCCCTATAATATTATAGCCTAATATTGTTAGTAATAAATTAGCAGGTTCATGTACGAAAGATAAGAAAGACTTGGAAAATGATTATAAGATTCGTGCAGTTAATAATTAGTACTTTTAGTGAAACAAATAATTTTATTTTTTTCATCTGAAATTTTTGGCTGGATTTTGTTTTTTAAAAGTGATTGTCACTCTACCTGCGTCTTGCCTGGACACAGCTCTCTTTGGTAGCCTTTGTAAAGATTAAATCTCTTTTTGGTGAGCGTTCTCTCCAGCAGAATGAAAGTCTCCCAGATACGCGGGGAGTAGAAGAGGTCATACCACTGTCGACACACCTGGGACGCTTGGTGGCGCTCTTTGGGCGACAGCAGTGTAAAGATGTCTTCTATGAGAATGACGGGAAGGTAGGCCCACGAGTTAAACTCGTCGTCATCCTCATCTTCTTCGCTTTGCTCATTCGTCTTTCTTTGAGCCCTCCCCTCGTGTGCCTGCGGACATGATGATGAGTAGAGCACAAAGGATTTGAACCTCGGGTCATCGTCTGAGCTATACGGGGGGAAAGACGACGACCTCTGGTCTTTTAACGAGACGTTTCTCTTGGTGTTTAGCTCCTTGGTACGAAGATCTATTTCGTTTTGAATACTTTGGACCTGCTCTCTGAGAGCAGAAATCTCCTCTTTGTTGATATGCTTCCTGGACGCTTGGATTAGTTTCGCGTTCGGTTCTTCTTTCCCGTCTAAAAATGCCTCCTCTTCGGCGATGATCTGTTCTATGATAGACTCAATATCGTCCATGTCTTGGTGGTCTACACTGGAAGATTTGCTAAGACTGCTGGCCACGTCTTCGACTAAAATCTCGTTTTCTTCTAGTCTCGCTTCATCGTTCACCAGGCTCTTGCCTTCGGCCCTACTACCAACGATCGTACTGTCTGGTATTGTCCCAACATTCATCTCTGCTTGTTTTAGTATACTGCCAGTGTTATTGTCTTGTTTCGTCCCATCACTAGAGGCGCCTTGACTTGGTCTGTCATCACTGCTCTCTAAGTAGACAATGCCAGTAGCACCATGCTGATTAGTGGCATCAGTTGTATTCCTTAGTTCTTGGTTCTCGAAACTTTCACTTGGCTCACACACGTTCTCATTGTAGGACCTACATGATTGTAAGTTTTCTTTGTCGAAAGTTTGATTAATGGGTTCTGCTTTCTCTTCTGACATCTTATTTTCATGATTTATTTCAACATTTTGGCTGTCATGGACACTATCGCAACCTTGTTCAGTGTTTAGATTGGTGCTGGAAGTTCTGACATTGGGATATCTCTTAGGAATTGCGCCTTGACTGTAGTGAAGCTTCAGGTGAGCCTCTTCGCCGTTAACTTCGACTCCACAGCCCGGTGAGTTCTTAGGTTCAGCAGCAGCGCCTTGGTTATCTAAAGAACTACTGTCAGCATCAGCTTCTACGACTGGCTCATTGGTAAGGCACTCGACTTTCACATCACCAGCACCATTCACAGCTGATGGTACGCCACTAAATGCCGATGTTCTATCTTCTTCACTGTCATCGTTAGGCTTGACGTGTTGGTCCTCGAAAACGTGAAGTCTTTCTGAATCTGCACGTCTAGTGTGGTATCGCCAATGATGACCCCTGCTGTGTGGAATACCATCATCACTATCTCTACGGTGTCCCGCATCTCTGCTTTCGGCATGAGAATGTTTAAGTTCTTCGGTGTCATCCTGACTCTTAGAAACGTCCGAGAATTTAGACAGTCGAAGTCTGACCTTCAAATAGCCCTCAGACTTCGTTCTCAAAAATCTGCTTCGGCGCCTGATCTCGTGCCCTTGACTCTCTTCAGAATCATTTTCTTGATTGTTCCGACTCTCGTCTGTGGCAAGTTCTCTACTGAAACGCCCGGGGTCCTGCCTCTGGTCCTTTCTATCTGAAAGAGAGTCGATGTTGTCTCGTTCATCCATCATCAGGCTGTGGACGCGCATGCGCCATTCAAATCTGGGTTGCGGTTTTTCTGGTGGAGCAAACCTCCTCCTTGAACTGCTTATAGAACTTGACATTTTTTACTTATTGACAATCAACTAGCTTTTGACCAGTCCACTTGCAGTCATTGACAATCAACTAGCTGTTGACCAGTCCACTTGCAGTCATTGACAATCAACTAGCTGTTGGCCAGTCTACTTGCAGTCATTGACAATCAACTAGCTGTTGGTCAGTCCACTTGCATTCATTGACAATCAACTAGCTGTTGACCAGTCCACTTGCATTCATTGACAATCAACTAGCTGTTGGTCAGTCCACTTGCATTCATTGACAATCAACTAGCTGTTGGTCAGTCCACTTGCATTCATTGACAATCCGCTAACTGTTGACCAGTCCACTTGCAGTCATTACTACAGAAAATATTTCTTTTCTGAAATTAACAATCAAACAAGACATTAAACTATACGTGTGAGAAGGTAAATTAAAAAAAAAAAACTAACCTTAAGGCACTGAAAGGTCTGATGAAACTGATTTCACCAGTTTTTTTTTATTTCAGCTAACAAAGGGATTGTGTGGCCAAGTTTTTTTACTTTTTCTCTAACGAATTAAGGGTAACCTACCCACCAGGGATGGGTTGAATAATTGATATCAAAAAAGATATCTTCAAAAAAATATACCCATCTTACCGGATTTGAACCCGTGCCCACAAAGAATGGTAGTCCTGCTCCCAGCTGCTTGACCACCAAATTCCCATCAGCTGTACAATTAAAATAATTCATTCAAAAATATTCACATTTTGCAAACAAAAACTGATTTGGAATTGAACTAAATAAATCATTGAAAACATTATTGCTAAAAAAATTTATAGGTCTTTATAAATAATCACAACGATATTTATTTAAAATAGACTTTTAAACCTAAATTGCACCTGGACTAAAAAGTGTATATCTATCCCAGCAAGCCAAGCGAACTAGACTCTATTATCTTTCCTTGAAACTTCTACAAAATGTCACGATATTTTCCCCCCAATAATTATGTTGTTGTTATTTTGGTGGTGGAATTTAAGTTCCTTGCTTCTGTTCCTTTAATTAACATCACACGATTTTGCCAAGTGAGTTGGTGGGGGTTCGTTTTTTTTTTTTTAAAGAAGAACATAATTTTTATGTTTACAACTGTAAATACTTTTTTCTGATTTGAACTTTGAACTAACTCCAGAAGACAACTGCGCATCTACCTGTAAACACAGAGTCAATAAAATGATACGCAGTAGTTTTAGACCTCCATCTTTTTCTTTGGAATGAAGCCATTTTTTTTTCTTTTCTTACTAAACATCTGTTTATAGTTATTGTTGCTTTTTATATAAATAACTTAATGGCAAAGTATTTTGTGCAAGTTATTAATATATTTTTCGACTTACCTTTCTAAAAATAGATTTCCGTTGAAATAGCCTAATTTATACTACACTAATAAAACGTCGTTTTAGTATGGTGAGTCTACACATCTAATGTTGATAATAATGGTCATTTTCTTTTTAATCGCGATTATATCCATGATATTAAATTTAGCACTCTCGGTGCGCCCATTAGAATCCCTAGATATTAAATTAAAGCTAATAAGTCTTATAATTTTATTTATTGCACTGCCCAAAAAAAAAAATGACGTAGCCTTAAAATGAAGCACAAACACACAATGTCAAAACTATTTCGTGGTTGGCATCCTTGAATAGCTCAACAAAACCAGGATCTTGGTTGGTTGGTGAATGTCTAAACATGTAAATAAGGAAACTTTTTCTCTGGCATTAATCCGTGTGACCCATAAGAATACACGATGTGTAAGCGTTATGTAAGACAATATCACTTATTACTCACGTTGTTTTCACTCAAAACGTCCCTCGCCTAACTTTTCTCTTTTCTTACTTGTCTCTGAACGTGTGTTTGTGCGTGTCTGCGCTGGTGCATGTGCCAGGTACGTGAGCAGCCTGGATCATTCCCTACACCTCCCAGGCTCACAGAACGTGTGTGTTTGTGTGTGTGTGTGTGTGTGCTAAGGTCTTTACCTGGTTGTGTAGTGCCTGCTCCTTGTGTAATGGTAATAACGTAGACCAACTTACTGAAATACTGTACAACTATAATAGCTGCGTACCTCTTGTTGACTCGCCATTACGATTTAGTTATTTCTATTAATGTAATTTTTTTTTTTAAGTATAATGATTTCAATCGCTATTAGATAACCTTATCTTATATAGTACATGCCCTCCTTAAAAAAAAAAAGATTATTGTGTCCTACGAGTGGTCCGAGTCTAGTCTTGCATTTTGATCAGTGTTAAATTATGTTAAGTTACTGAATTTCCTGGTTTGTTCAGGCAACCCATTACTTGGCCCTGATGCCACTTGGGAAAACAAGGTGTATTTATATGCAATGCATTTTTTTCTTGCATCTGGAATATAAAAAAAAGTTTTTTTATCCTCATGTTTATCTGAGCATTGTAACAGATTGTTACAGATTGTGTCATGGCATTTTATGTGTATGTAATGTGTATATGAATGTATAATAGTGTGTGTATGATTATACAAAGAAATAAAAGTAATCTTCGTCAGACCAATTTATGATCTATTTGGCCTATGTAGCGGCGTTCACAAGTTTCAATAATATATAGTCCGGTGTCTGTATGATTACACAATACACTTACACAAATAATTATATGCAGGTAAGTTGGATAATATTACACAATATCATCTGTTTAGTGTCTGTATGAATACACTATTCCAACTGTGCTCTGAAATGAACTAAACATGCATGTTTGAATTTGTTAAATGAAAGTAAGATGGAGAATCTTACACAATATCATCTGTTTAGTGTTTGTAGGATTACCCAATTTTTTTGCACGTGGGCCTACAGTGGGTGTTATTGTACAATATTTGAATCTCTGGCGCCTTCTTTGTGGAACAGCTTGTCTCAGACACTGAGAGAATCTGAGAAAAAATAGTAATTTAAAAAGAGCTTAAAGACCTTTCTCTTCGGATAGCGGCAATGTGTCTTACATATCAATACAACTGTCTCTGCAATTTATTCAATGAGCGCACTGAGCATGATAAATTTAATAGCATGGATAGAAACGCTATATAAATTACCATTATTATTATTATTATTATTAATATCATCTGTCTAATGTATGTGTATTATTACATGTATACATTAGTCTACAGTGTGAAGTGGTGTTGATACTTCAACGATGGTAATCATTTTACTGCTGTAATGCGTTCAAAACAGAATTCTGAATTTCATGTTTGTCTTATATACATGAGTTATATTTTTTTCTTTTTTTACTCCCTTTCTATTAACTTGCGCCGTCTGTCTGGTTGTATGCTTGTCTGGTTGGTTGGTTGATTGCAAAACTTTGCATCGATTTTTCGGCCACTTCCCGTCGTCCGATCGAGCCGAAACTTGGCCAGCAGACTTGTCCCGACAAACAATACATTCTATCAAATTTTCATCGTAGCCTTTGGAATAGTCACGAATACCTTCCACCAATTTGCGAATCGAAGAACATATTATACGAAAAAACATAGCTGCCTTTGACGGAAGTAACTAAAAACAAAACACCAGGAAAATTAATAACCTACTCTCAATTATTGTACTAATCAAAATAGATCACAAGATTAAAACCTACGGATAAGTGTAGAACGCAATGATCTTCTTTATAGAAGGAGCGTCCGTAACGTATAAGATAAAATTATTTATGTATGTCCTACTTCTCAATATAGACACGGTCATCAAGGAACCCATTAGAATCAAGATGTCGGTCGGTGGCGTTTATTATTTAATACATTTACACTTGTTTGTGAAATGTTTGTTTACACTTCTTTGTTTATCCCACAAGAAGTGAGGGAGAAAGTGGGGGGGAAAGGCCAGCGGGCTGGATGAGTCCTTGAGAATAAACCACAATGCCAAGGTCGGCCCATGCCTGCGTTGAGATGAAACCTGGCACTTGAATGTTTACAATAAACAACAGAAACATGTCTCACTGTATAGTTGTATATTTACAGTTCCACTATGTATATAACAAGAAGATGAAAACTTCGTGAAATCAATACTTTCAAAAAACAATCCTCCAAAAACGATGAATACACCTAGATCTATCTTTGACATAAACTTGTGTAACTGTAACTTGTGTAACTGTAACTTGTATAACTGTAACTAGAATTTAATTTGTTTTGTTTTATTTTGTTGTTTTTTATTAGTGTTCTGCGTAGGTCAGGTGCAGCAGCGTTCACCAGTTTCTGGAGTCCCAGCGGGCACAACACGTCGTATCGACGAAAAAAAACGTGTTTTCCCCGTCGATACGATGTGGTGTGTCCGCTGGGGTGTTCCCACCAGAACAAACTGAATAAATACAAAATAGACAATGCCTACTTGCTCTCTAAAACATTCATATATTGTAGTACATGTAGTGTTTTTTTTTTTTTTTGTCAAGAAGAAATTATAACAATTCAACGATTCTGTTTGAGAATAAAAACATTTAATGCCACAATCATCAAAAAAATCAAAAATGAAAATGCTGATTCTATAAACTAAATTAAAACACACAAAAAACATATGCATAATCATATACATTTTTTGTTAGGCATTAATTAGCCTTCCGAAGATTTTGCCCTTTGTCACTCACAAAGAAAAACAAAAGCGAAGTTTAATATGTTTTTTTAAATGATTTAAATACAGGAATGCAGTCAGATGCGGTAAATAAGAATTTTATAAAGCTCACCTTAAACTGTAATGAGTCCCCCCCCCCCCACTTTTTTTTTTCGTCTAGTAAAATGTTTTTTAGGTGGATAAGGGTTGAATATTTTTTTTACATCGCTTTCACATCTATGTACCAAGTTTCAGCTCGATATGATGACTGTCAGTGGGTCGATTAGCATACCAGCTTGCTTGAAACATACATACTTACAAGGAAGCCTTCGCAAAATTAATATAATGAATTTGTAAAAACAATAAAAATGGAGGGTTTGTGTTTGTAAGAGAATTTAAAAATGAAATACTATAATCATTAATCATAAATTAATGGCAACTCTATATGACTACACAGAACACAGTCACAGGGCAATTAAATCACACATTTATAAATTCACAGATTTTTTTATTGTACTTAAAATTCACACATAAAATATATTTAAAAAAAATAAATAACGCATTTGTGTATGTCTTGTTGCCATGTCAACATGGGAAACTACTCAAATATACAATTTAAAAAAAAAAAAACTTCTGGTAAAAATGAATCTCCAGGATTAAAAAAAAACAAAAACAAGAAATAGAATTGAAACGTGTGTTAAAATAAAGCACAATAGGAACTTGTGTGACATTTTTACTTTAGTGTAATTCTTCATCATCATATACACACATACTATATTTCTTATATCATCTAACATTGACATCAATTAGTTCGTTTCATAGTTAATATCACAGGAAGACGTGTGAGGATTTATTGATCGTGCAATATTTGAAAACGTTCCCGTCATGCCACATCAAGATGACGTCATCGGGGTACATTATCAAGCTGTCCATGCTTTAGTTACGTCATCAGCAACATGAATTTGTATGTATATATTATATTGTCAGTAATTAGCAGACGTTAGGCATTGTCGCTCTAACCCATAGGTTCTCAACGAGGGCGATATCGCACCCCTGGGGGCGGTGAGAAGCTTTAGGGGGGCGCTGACATTCCCGGGAACGATTGGGGGCCGGTGAAGGGCAAGTGGGCGGTACAAACGTACCTGATATAATTTGATTACCTCAGCTATTTGAATCGGATGAAATGTGATGTAAACGCAAGTGCTGCTAAATATCAGATATCCCCCAACAGTATGCCCACATATTATTACGGTATATTAATAAGAAATAGGAATCGCAGTGACTTTTCGATGAAGTAGGGGTCAGTATTTGGCGAATATAGTGTGCGGCCGGCTGGTCCTGTGGTTGGTTCACCGGACTGTCAGCCCAGCTGACCGATCACTATCGCCCTAACATCTACTAATATTAATGATATTTGGATCTCAGGTTTATAAGTCGTATTATACATAGTCACTACAGTTAAGTGGTATAGATAGGTAGTAATCATACGAACTGGGTAGTTAATGTAGTGCTTGAAATTATACATATAAATTCTTTAGTCATAAAATATTTATATAATTTTCAAATACTTTTACAGTTTAATCATTTCAAAGTTATAAATTGTAAGCAATTTATTTTTTATAAAAGAAAAAAAAATAGAAATATTAGCTCAAATAAAACGGGCTAATTATCTCCCTTTAATTAAAAATGTTTCCACATTTGATTCAATAGTGAGTTCTGTTTTGTAATATAACAATTAATATAACTGATTATTAGACCTAAGGCTTTTGCAAACGAAATTGAAACAACAATAGACAAATTGCTAGCAACACACCAGGCAAACGATTCACATTAATTTTGATTTATTTAAAAATTTTGTTTAGGCAATTTTTTTAATTTATTAATTCTTACAATATGTTTCCTTTTCAGTTTTTTTTTAAGATAATTAATCACACAAAGAGTCTAGTCCGCCTACAAAAATTGCGGAAACTATAGTCCAGACTGGCGGAAAGGTGCGTGGGGGAATGGGCGCTAAAAGAAAGTTGTGGGGGGGGCGGTTAACGGAACAAAAATGTAAAAGGGGGTGGTGAGCCGATAAAGGTTGAGAACCTATGCCTAACCTATGTAGATGGTTTAATCATCTTAGGTTTTCTAAAATGTTTTCATTATTTCATTTTGATATCCATTTACCAATCAAATATTGTTTGGCATACAAGCAAGCAGTTGATTGGTGGGATTTTTGTGTGTGTGCCAAACAAATGTTTTATTAACCACTGATCTATAACAAGAAGAATCCTACATATACGATGGCCTGATACCATCATGTCAGCCTTTTAGAACGGACTGGCCAAGCCCCAACTGAAGAGGAGATCAGGAAAAGAAGATGGGGTTGGATAGGTCACACATTACGAAAATCAACAAACAACATTAAAAGGCAGGCATTGCGATGGAATCCCCAAGGAAAAAGGAAGAGGGGCCGCCCAAGAAATACATGGAGACGTGACCTGGAAGCCGAAATCACCAAGATGGGCTTAAGCTGGAACCAGTTAGAGAGGAGGGCCCAGGATAGGAGAATCTGGAGAACTGTTGTTGGTGGCCCATACTCCGACAGGGGTTGACGGGCGTAAGTAAGTAAGATCTATAACAAAAAATAATTCTTAAGCCGTCACCCATTGGGTCGATCAAAACCTTTTTCAAACATTTGGATTAATAACAATATACTAACAGTGGGAGGAATAATAAATAACATGGAGCAAAGTGTTAACAAACTAAAAGTCTATTCGCTATGTAAAGCTTTAATACCTTGTGTACCAACGTATTAAAAGTGACACTTCTATATAATAAAACTAAAATTAAAAGCTTTGTAATACTTCATCTTGATTGTTTGTTGATAGCTTGGTGTCGTTATGTGTTATTGTTATTTTCTCAATCAGCTTTTTTAGCTTTAACTCTGGAGCTCGTCATGCTTGACTTGAAGTCATTAGGGCGTGTCCCACTTGACTTGTATGACTTGAGGTAAAAATTGAGAAACAGGAGGAGCTGACTGGAGGCGTATGTTATCGTGAAGCCGTTGACCCAGGAAGGATAACCGCAGTGAGAGTTGAAGAAGGTAGCAACACACCGCGCGTTGATGCAGATAAACTGAATCTGAAGAAAAGAAATGAGTTCTGGTTTAAATTTTGTAAACAACTTGATATTTACTATGTGACAAAGTTTATGTTTCAACTATTAGGGAATTTTTATACTTTTGAACCGTTAAAAAAGATGTTGCGTTTAGATGGTGAAAATTTCTCAGACTGTTGAATTATTATTCAAAAGATGTTGCGTTTAGATGGTGAAAATTTCTCAGACTGTTGAATTATTATTCAAAAGATGTTGCGTTGGGATGGTGGAAATTTCTTGGACTGTTGAATTATTATTCAAAAGATGTTGCGTTTAGATGGTGGAAATTTCTTGGACTGTTGAATTATTATTCAAAAGATGTTGCGTTTAGATGGTGGAAATTTCTTGGACTGTTGAATTATTATTAAAAAGATGTTGCGTTGGGATGGTGGAAATTTCTTGGACTGTTGAATTATTATTCAAAAGATGTTGCGTTTAGATGGTGGAAATTTCTTGGACTGTTGAATTATTATTCAAAAGATGTTGCGTTTAGATGGTGGAAATTTCTTGGACTGTTGAATTATTATTCAAAAGATGTTGCGTTGGGATGGTGGAAATTTCTTGGACTGTTGAATTATTATTCAAAAGATGTTGCGTTGGGATGGTGGAAATTTCTTGGACTGTTGAATTATTATTCAAAAGATGTTGCGTTGGGATGGTGGAAATTTTTTCGATAAATGAACTGTTACAAAAGATGTAGTGTTTAGGTAGTAAAGAATTTTTCATTGTTGAATTGTTTAAAAAAAAAAGATAGCTTTTTTAGAATTAATTTAGACTATTTCTGATTATATTTTTAAAGTAGCAAGATAATTTGGCATGTAAGATAAGTCGTAGCAAGATAATTTGGCATGTAAGATAAGTCGTAGCATGATAATTTGGCATGTAAGATAAGTCGTAATCATGTCTATATTTATAGATCGATACATTTGTTCAATAGTTTTATTGATAAATGAGATATCTGCAGTAACCACAATCTGGTGCTGATGTCTTTCCATCTTCACCTGAAAAAGCTAGCGAAACAAGGCAATTCGAGACTACGCTTTGACCATGACAAATTGAAAGACCCGCGGATTGCAGAAGTGCTCAAGGCAACCATTGGAGGAAAATTTGTCTTACTGATGAACAGGAAATACTCAAAAGATGGACTGAATACTGTTCCGAACTGTACAATGAAGACTCAAAAGGTGAGACATCAGTACTGGACTGCATAATATCAACTAACACAGACAAGCATCCTATTCTCCGTGAAGAAGTGGAGCTGGCTGAACAAAAATTAAAAAAGGGAAATCAGCTGGAGCAGACAATGTGCCAGGCGAACTGATTCAGGCAGGAGGTGACCCTGTAATAAACATCCTAACAAACATGAGCAACAGGATATGGCAGACAGGAGAATGGCCAACCCCCTGGACTCAGTCGCTGGTTATTACGCTCCCAAAAAAGGGTAATTTACAGATGTGTCAGAATTACCGTACAATCAGCCTGATTAGCCATCCCAGTAAAGTCATGCTCATCATTATATTAAACAGATTGAAACCACAAGCAGAACAAATAATTGCAGAAGAGCAGGACAAGCTTCAGAGCAGGAAGAAGCACAACGGAGCAAATCTTTAACCTGCGAGTGCTCTGTGAAAAACATCTCCAACACCAGAGCGACCTCTATCATGTCTTCGTGTGTTTTAGTAGAGAGAGAGAGACTGCTGTCTAACTCACTGAGGGTTGCAGCCCTAATGAGTTGTTGTTGTGTGAAAGAGAATGCACCAGGCGTCTGGCTTGTTGGAAGAAGGTAATGAATTTTTTATTTTTACGCTGTGCCATTTATGCCTTTTTTAATACATTATCCTATGGCCTATCATGTTGGATTGTGTAACCTTATACATGCTGTTTTTTAAATATATCTCGGGGTGCCTTTAGGCGTCAGGTTTCTTTAGCTTGTAACCCACCACGTTGTATTTTGTTTGAGTTTATTATACTAGTATCTATATTTATTACTCAAGACATCTTGAATTTGAATATTAGGTCACAATTACTATTATAATTGTATTCACTATTGTTTGTGATTTGATACTAAAACGGTAAGACGTGGTGTTTTTAGCTGATCAGGAGGTCAGCAGTCAATGTCACAGGTTCTTGTTTCCCTCTCACCTGTAATGCTTTTATTGTATTAATATTATTTGAATGAGTGGCACATAGTCATGTAAATCAAGTTTAGGTTAACTGGAATTGCATCGTTAAAAACTTGCTTTGACATTTATTTATTCCTGTATTTTAAAACTTTGTGACTGTTATTATTATTAGTTCATATTATAATGATTTTATTTATTTTTCTTTGACAGTGTAGTGTTGTTCTGGTTGAGATTTGTTTTTGGGATATTTTCTTTGACCCTTTGTTAGACCCTTTAAGTTGCCCTTCCGACATTAGACTTATGTCGCCTTGGGCAGACCCGAGGCTGCGCAAACCTTGGAGCCGCCCCTCCCCTTTAAGGAACCGGTCCCAACATATGGACACAGTAAGAGCATGCTCAGTGGCCTCGCCATGAGTTAAGACGGTACGATTTACACAGATACATATATAGAATTTTAAAACGATAAACGGAAAGATAGGTAAATAGATACATGGATAGATAGTGAGATAAATAGCAATATAGATAGGTAGATACATAGACAGATAGATCGATGGATAGACAGGCAAAAAGATTTTACAATTTTAATGCCATTTCAATGACAGGCAGCCATCTTTTTACAAATCCAAAATATATAAATTTATTACAATAAGATACATGAATACATCAATTGTGGAATATTACCATTTGGAACTCCGTAAGATAACGTTTCCACCAAAGATACTTCTGTAAATGTTGTCCCATTGCAGATAGACCATAATATGTGTACATTACAACGTGTACTAGACTGTTAAAACTGCCACTGTATAGCTCTGGGTAAAATACAACAATACTATTCATAATGACAAGACAACATTTTGAATCAAATAAGGTGTTTTTGTTTTTTATATAGATATGTTTACATTTTTACAAGGGGCACGGTGGCCGTACAGCAAGTTCGACTGGCGTACCGAAGGTCCTGGGTTCGAATCCTGGTCACAGCTAGGATTTATTTTTTGTTACCGGGACTGGGGGATGTCCATGAGTCTATCCAGCTCTGATGGGTACCTGACTTCAGTTGGGGGGGGAGGGGGATACACGTAACTGGGCATTGTACTGGCCACACAATCCCTTAGTATGCCGTAGGCCACAGAAACTGGTGAACGCTGCTTCACCGGCCCTATGGATCAATTTGGTCCGAAGGGATACTTTGTTTTTTTTAATTTATGTACAAATAAATTAATGGTCTATGAAAAAAATTGATCTCAACATGTACAACGAATGTGTATATAAATTGAATAACGCAGAGACACCTCATCTCTCTCTCTCTCTCTCTCTCGCTCTCTCTCTCTCGCTCTTTCTCTCTCTCTCTCTCTTACTCTCTAAAGCTCGGCATATTTTCCCTTCTTTAAAAAAAAAAAACTTTACGTTTCTTAAACATTGGTATTGTGTTTGAAAGAAAATCTCTTGGACTCTCTGGTTCGCATTGGGATAAACTCTCTGAGAGAGAGAGAGAGAGAGATATTATCTGACTAGAGAAATAAAAAAACATATTTCAAAATGGAAAAACTCTGACTCACAACAAGAAAAAGATCTTTTTTCTTAAAGAGGAAAACCTTCTGATTTACAAGAAGACAGATTTTTTTAATCTTAAACGAAATAGATTATCTTTCCATGATTAAAAAATTAGTTGACTCTCGAATGCAAATATTCTCATTCATAAAAAATGAGAAAAACATTTTGATTCCCAAATAGAAACTTCTATGACTCTTTAAGAGTAAATGTTCTCTTTCATATTTAGAAAAAATCTTTGAATCTCAAGAGAAAACAAACTCGCATATTTCCAAAGTGAAAAATAACTCTTGACTCCCAACTCCAGACTGACTCTCTCAATGTTATGTCCCTTTCTATTCTATTCTCGGTGCTTTTCCCATCTTATATAAAGTCTACATAATGTTGGCTGTTGGTTGGATTTACATTTTTTAAAAAGAAACCAAACTTACTTTCACCACCTGGGAGATACTTTGCAACATACCAACATATTAAAACCATCGATGCGTGGTGATACACATGGAGAAATGTGATCTGGTTATTCTTTTTACGTACGATAAAAAATACCTGTGTGGGGAATAAACCATAATTCTGCTTTTACTTTCTAATAAAACATTTAATTATTTTATTTTAATGTTTACTCAAATATACAACTTAAATACAACAATTCAAACTTATTGTGTTACGAGTTATTGAAATCTCTACAGAATCACTCAACTGTATTGAGGAGTTCCACAACCTTTAATAAAACACTTATACATTTCCTGTTTATGTTTTACTAAGATATTCATTTTCACACAAATAATTAAAGTAATAATAGTGTTACGAATAATTAATACAACTGTATTACGACTTATTAAAATCTCTACTAAATCACTCAACTGTATCAAGGAGTTCCACTATCTTGGAGAAGAAATACCACCAGGCGATGTTTGCTTCCTGCAAAGAAAAATCCATTGAGAGTAAAATTCTTTCGTTTCACTTATCTGACAACTGGACAGAAATAATAGAAGAAAAAACAACTGCTAAAGATCGTTTTATAAAAATTCAATAAATATATACATGCTCAGAAAAGAAAATCTAAAAGCAAGGTAGTAAAAATTCAAAAACAATAAATACTAACTTATAAATTATACTAACTTATAAATACATAATATATAATAATTTAATAAATTACTGAGAAAGACAGAGAGATACTGACACTTTTCTTACTCCATAAGTCAATGACAGACTCACAATAACATATATTTCTTTTCATGTGGTATTAGGGTATGGGATGGGTAGCCTGAATAAATCAGTAAAACCAACAAGTTGATTAGGGCTCTACCGAGTAAACGATTTCTACCGAGTATTGAATCTTATAATTGGACAATGTTTGACTAATCCGGGATCAAACTTAGTAGGCTATTATTCTCTGTCATAAATGCACAACTTATTCTCTTGATTATCTCCCCTCGGGGTGTATAATGGGTTGTCTGGACTAAGCAGAATAACCAACTAATTTACATCTTTTGAAAGTAAATATTCAAAAACTTAACCATCGTGAAAATTAGGCGATAATCTTTTTTAATCTTAGTACCCCTGTAATGTCATTTTATGAGATATGAATGTGATATTTTACTATCATTCAAATTGAAATTAAAAATTCATTTACCCTCCATCCGCTGTCTGTGCGTTCTGTATTGACTGGATGACATGTAATGGAATGCTGACTTCTTATAGCAAGCCCCGTCATCTGTATTGTGAAATGTAATAATTAGTCTATTGTCTCTATTGTGCTATGTAAAAATTATACTATTTCACTTTAAATTTACATCACTTCACATAGGACAAATGTACAATAATTAGACCTTCTGAAGAAAAAAAGTCACGTCTTCTAGTAAAACCGAAGTGTTTTTTTTTAAATTGAATATTGCAATGAAAAAAAGAAATTAGTCGGAAACCATTGGCTATTGTAGGCTACTTACCTCAACAAACATGTAAAACGATAAAATGACCAATGCAAAGTTATAGATGACCAATAATGCGGTGAGATTTAGTGGCTCTCTTTTTTCCATAAAAACTGGACCAAGCTTGACCAACGTCATATAGACAAGTACAATGGACACAACGCTGGCAAGATTGTTCATAAACAGCCAATCGCTGACTCGATTATCTGAAACAAAAAATTTTGTTTGGTTACATCTGCAATCTTTTTTGATGTCACGTGATAACCGGTGCGCATATTAGGTCCCATATGTTACTTGCAACAACCCTGATTAAACAAATTGACTTTTACATTATTATGTACATAATATGATGCCCGAGAACTGTCACAAATTTCACTGAAAATGAAACCTAATTTTACGAATTAAAAAAGCCCACAATAAAATATTAGATCTAGTAATAATTTAGTCTACTTAAATTGGTGCCCATATAATATCACGTTGGTTGAGGGCAATTGAACGTAATCTTACCACACAAAAACAACGTAGGATAATACATCGTCGTAGCAAGATTGCAAGGTTGGTGGGTGGAGGGGCAAAGAGCACAAATTGGTGTGGACAAGAACAAATAGTCCTACGTGTTGGGAGAGGGAACACTGCACGGTTGGGGGAAATAGCTCATTCTAAACGGGTTCACAATTTCACCCAGAACGATCATAATTTAGAAAAATAATTTTGTCATAAATAAATATTTAAAAAACATACATAGAAAGTTTCATAGAATTTTTTAAAGGTAAAACGATGGAAAAGTTTTAATAATTATAATTTCAAAAATATTTTTTTAATAAAAAAATATTCAATTTTGGGTTTTCTTCTTCTTTTTCTTCTATTAGCCAGTCTGCAGAGCTGTTTGCTCTCTTGCAGTCAATGCCAGACAAACATATTTACATGTCTTTTTCAGCTGTTCAAAACTGTTATATAGTGTGTTGGTAATGGTAGGTTGAGGGGAGAGCAGAGTGTATCTGAGGTTAGGTTAACTCAGGACATTCAAGCAGGAAGTGGTCTACAGTTTCTTGTGAGCAGGGGCAAAGTCTGTAGTTAGGTGGGTAAGTTGGGTTTATTCTATGTAGGTGTGAGTTGAGTGCTATATGTCCTGTTCTCAACTGAAATATAGTGCATTGTTCTTTACGGGGGAGGAACTTTATGTTGTCTTGTCCCATTGTGGCTACGCCTATAAAAAAAATATATAATAAATTAACATAATAGTTTTCAAGTACTCCTTAATTCTCAAATGTATAAATGAGTAATTTCTAGATGCCAGCATGGTTCCAGGAATCCAATATAAAGTAGACACCAGCATTACATAACACATGTCATAGAACCATCGCTTGATACTTAGACTAGTAGTTAAGTGCGGGTGATTTTTCCATCGTATGTTCCCATATATCTAATATTGTAATATAACTTTACCTCCGTATCACACTCCACTAGAAATCATATTGTCTAAAGTTATAAATAGAATTGTACCTCCGTAGAATACGTCACTGGGAGTCAAATTGTACTTTTCGTTGATTGATCCAATTATCACTTCCATTTTGGACAGAGCGATGGATTGGTTCATTTTTACAGATGCTGATTGGTTGACTCTATAATAAAAAATTTCGTTGTCTAATATATTCATTTTAAAGTCAAATATTTGGTTTAATCTTATTATTACACACATTTAAGTAAAATGAAGAAAAGTCTAAAATTTGAATTTTTACACAAGTTTCGACTGATTACCATCTCAATCAATCCATAACTAACTTGTTTCACTAACTTGTTTCACTAACTTGTTTCACTAACTGTTTCACTAACTTGTTTCACTAACTTGTTTCACTAACTTGTTTCACTAACTTGTTTCACTAACTTGTTTCACTAACTTGTTTCACTAACTTGTTTCATTAACTTGTTTCACTAACTTGTTTCACCAACTTATTCCACTAACTTGTTTCACTAACTCTTTTCACTAACTTGATTCACCAACTTGTTTCACTAACTTGTTTCACCAACTTGCTTCACTAACTTGTTTCACTAACTTGTTTCACTAACTTGTTTCACTAACTTGTTTCACTAACTCGTTTCACTAACTTGTTTCACTAACTTGTTTCACTAACTTTTTTCACTAACTCTTTTCACTAACTCTTTTCACTAACTCTTTTCACTAACTTGAATCACTCACTTGTTTCACTAACTTGTTCCACTAACTTGTTTCACTAACTCTTTTCACTAACTTGATTAACTAACTTGATTAACTAACTTGTTTCACTAACTTGTTTCACTAACTTGTTTCACTAACGTGTTTCACTAGCTTGTATCACTAACGTGTGTCACTAACTTGTTTACTCAATCACTATCGAGCTTCGCAGCCTTCTTAGTTGCAATAACAATGCATCACGTGCTCAGTGTCGGAGAAACAAATTATGGTAAGAAAACGAAAGATTTAGTTTGTATTTTTTTTCTGTGTAGGTTTGTGTGCATTTATGGGGCACAGTAGCCCAGCGGATGCGCGTTCGACTGGCGAACCGATGGTCCTGGATTCGAATCCTGGTGTAGGCTAGGATTTTTTCCCTGGACACGAGCTCTGATGGGCACCTGATATTAGTTGGGGTAAAGTAAAGGCGGCTGGGCATTGTACTGGCCACACATCTCCTAGTACGCCGTGGCCAATGAGACTGGTGAACTCTGCTTCTAGGATCCTATGATCAATTTGGTACGACGGGATACTTTACTTTACTTTGTGTGTACTTAGAATTTAGGCGTGTTTGTTTGTGTGTGATGTTTGAGTACATGTTTGTGCGTATGTGTTTTTATGCTTGTGTGTAGGCTAGTGTGTATGTATGCGTTTCCATGTGTGTGTATATTTACTATATTTGTATGTATATGTATGTTTTTGTGTTTGTTTGTATTGTGTTTTTATGTGTAGGCTTTTGTGTATGTTTGATTGTATGTTTTTGTAGGCTTTTGTGTATGTTGTGTGTAGGCCTATATGAATATTCATATGTTTGTGTGTAGATTTTATATCTGTGTGTACATAAGTGTTTATGCTTGTCTTTGTGTGTTTTTTTTATGTAAATATTTTAGTTTCGAAGTTGAAGACAGCACACTTTTTATTCAAGCAAAGTGACAATACATTTTTACAAGTTCACATTGGAACCAAATTCTACACTTAGCCTACTGGTAGTATTTACATAACATTAAAGACTATCTTCAAGTGATGTGTTGTTAGGTCTGTTTGTGCGTGCCTGTGGGTGTGTAGGTATGTGTGTGTTGTTTTAGGGTCTTTTTAACAAGAACTTTAAGTAGGTCAAAGTATAACTCGATGGCATGTGGGTAGGGGTGAAAGGTTGAACAACCAAATATTTTTAATCTGAAACTAAACGCATTTTATGGGAATATATGCCTAGTGCCACTATAC